>LR737383.1:21133539-21432412 GCA_902655005.2 Marronus borbonicus | reverse complement strand
GGATAGTCAGCGAAACGTCAAGTTAAATATTAACTACACGACATCACCCGAAAGACATTTCTACTATGGATTACGGTCGTGAAAGCCTACACTCAATTAACGAGTTTTATGTATGTAGGTGCACGTGTATCCTGGGCCTGAAGGGATTAAGCGGTTAAAAACAATAAAAACTGAGTTTTTGACAATAAAGGGAATTTATGCAATTACAAACACCATTAAAATAGGGACAAATCAATATCTCATAAATGATTTAAACAATTCAGTTTATTCAAAGCAGGTATCTTTTAGAAGCTTAGATCCCTTATGGTATATAAATAATATTGTGATAATGTTCATAATTTCATAGAATACAAACATATCTACTAATTACATGAATATTTTGACAATATTATTTACATATATAAAAATGTTTTGGAAAAGTGAGTGATTTCATTGAAACGTCGCTTAGTAAAAAATAATAAATATCTTCTTTGAATTCAGATGAATTTTGTTGAATTATTTTTATGTTCATTAATGTAATAACTTTCTAACAAAAGAATGTAATTACGTAATGTTTAATTTGCACATGTTATCGAATGTACTATTATAAAACAACAATTAGAATGTCAGTGTAGCAATTTACAATTACGTTTGTAAATTTACACAAAAAAGTCTTATAGTGTAGACCTTGGTACAATTACATAAGAACGATTTTCTTAATAAATATCCGAGAGTGTTGCAAAATTGTTTATGAACATACATTTCCGTTGTCGACACTTTGTTATGATAAAAACTTTCTTTCATTTTTAAGTTTAATCCTGTCTGTGCTCTTTGAATCATACTTTACCAGCCTCCTTTCTGATATCACAACGACGACATGCATTGTTTTTCTTTAGGAAAAACTTACTTGAACAAGTGTTAAAAACTATAAAATAAGTATTATAAGAGTTCATAAAGCTTATTGGGTCTTTTAAGAGAGTCTTCATTGTATTTCCATATATCACGAAAATGTAAAATATATCACCTACTTATTTATCTTGACGGCCATGTCTCATATTGTAACGCGGCGCCCATTTCTAAACGTCGTTTTAATTTATAATAATTTTCATAGACCAGAATTAGTTTAATTTATTTAATTCCCCGAGTGTATTTATTTTATGTATATTACTTTTAATGTTGAATGCATAATTTTTTTTTTCTTAATATTTTATAAGTAAAAGCTAGGCAAGTGCGTGACTCAAAGAAAAGTATTAATTCTTTCCCAGATGATATTTTGCGCGCGTTGTGATCGGTGCAAGATAACTCCTACTTAGGAATAAAATTATGTCACCCACCCGAATGTTATAAGTAGAGATGAGCAAAGTAGGGAATTTTGCAGCGACTAGGGCAGACTCGTGTTTTGTCGACTCTCGGGGAACTAGTAGGCAACATGAGCCGAATAAATACGAGCCTGTCTAGTCTCTGCGTAAAATGTAATAATTTCCCCTACCTTGATCATCTCTAGTTATAAGATTATCAAAAAGATGTCAACGACTAGGTATCGGCGGTCGGCTGTATCAAAGTGTACCTGCCCAAGTAGTCGTGTAAAGAGTAGGAAAGAGAAATATTATTGGCGTTTCGTCGTGGCCAGAAGGGTGGTGAACGAAGAATATGGACAATTGCGTAGTATAGCATCGTACAAAGATACGCTAGGTGCTCCACGAAGTAAAGGCGTTAACGACAGCCTAAATACTGATTTAAGTGGGTTATTTAAATGCAGAAAGTAAAGCTGATCACTACCGTCGGACAGCCGCGAGCCAGGGCCACGTTACCACCAGGATAGCGAGAAGACGCTGCCTTTTTCTACCAACGAGACGCTGTTTGTTTCCTGCCAACGGATCGCACCTACCATCGCGATAAGTCGCAACTATTTCTTTCTTTTATGATTATATTATTTATTTCAAACCTGTTGCTCTGAATAAGTTAAATTATATATTCTTTTTATTGTAAATTTTAGTTGTTTAATAAAATAGGTATTCATTTTATTCTATTTTCAAGGGAACCATTCTCGGTACTAAATCTTATTTTTGTGTGAATTTTTTAGTTCATTCATTAATTCATTTAGTTCAATTTGGCGTCAAATGTGGAGCCAGCACCGTTGCAATATTTCGTTCACTTTACTTATCTACTTAACAAAAAGCAGGCTTATTTATGGTAATTTAGGTATAATTGATGCCCTCTTAAATTTTAAACTATAACCTAATACCAGATCATTGATGCAGTTCATTGATTTAATAAAAACAGAAACACCGGTAGTCCTATTTTCTAAAGATACTGAATATCTTTTCTGCCAATATAGACCTCAATAGTTGTGTGTTTACTCGGTTCGTTTTATTAAACGCATCTTTTATTCGGTCTTTACTCTTTCAATAATTAGACTGTGAAGCTGCACATGCGGAGCTTTAACAGAACCATCCCATTCTATTTCTGGGCAACAGTAGCGGCACAGATTGTAAAAGAATTGGCCGCAAGCCCTTTAGTTCTGGCCGTAGGTAAAGAAACAACGACAGCATAACAATAGATGGCCCTATTACGTACGTCCCAAAAGAACCAGAATCCCATAGCCGTCCTTCTCAATAACTATTATTCCTATTATTTCAAAGTAAAAGCGCTCTGCGCCGCCTCAATACTAATATAACCATATTGGACAATAAAACAATATAATTTAACCACAATTAGGGTTTAAAGTGCGTAAAATCTTCGGAAAATTTGGTTGATTTTATGTTCACAGTCCGAAGCTGGTGCGGTACTTTTTATTATATGCTTGGCAAAAGTGACCGTTATAAATCGTGCATTTTTCTTCAGGTCGTATTTTATTCTATTATAGTCGTCTATAAATATGCACCGTGGTAAAATTAAACCGCAGCACTTGCCTTTTTAAAATTCTCGGTTAGGATTTTAGCCTTTGGTGTTGTAAACGAAAATAAAACTCTAAAACTGCAACTCTCGTTGCACAAAGTTATGATTTTCCAAATTTTATTTGATAAAAATTATCAACGTTATTCTATTATTCATATTATTTTCAAATACAATAATTTTTTTACGGTCTTTTGTACATCGCGACCTCCTTACTGCCAAGAAATCCGAATGTTGTTTTCAATTACTGTAAATACTTTTAGGCCGCGGTTTCCGACATCCATGGGATTAAAACAATGTGGGCCCGGATATCCATTATTTAGGTAGCGAAACCTTTGTCCATAGCCCCAACATTATATACCATAATATCAGAATCAGGCTATTTAGCAACCAGTGGCGGTGCGTGACTTTTTGATGAGAGAGGCGTGATTATAGTATATAATATAAGTATAGGGTATAGTATAAAAGTATAGGTACATCACACGATAAACTGTAATTTGTAATTTGACTTAACATTTCTATCCGGCAAACAATAAGCATGCAATCTTAAATTTTATTTTGCATTGTATTTGAACTTACATTAAAAACATTAGGATTATTTAAATATTCTCGAAGCGTTTCCAAATTAGCAGAAAAATCGACTAGTTCCTTAAATATACCACGAACCACGAACATTTTCACTGCAATCATAATCTCTAAGAACCGGATCAAAAGCAACAATATTTAATAGAATTTAATACAACATATGAAACGTTTTAATAAACAACCGAAACGCTTGTTGGTTAATGCTACACTGCGAGACTGCCACATGGAACATCTTTTTATGTAGTGATATGTTACATAAAATAACAACAACGAGGTTAGTTGTCATCAGCGCCAAATTCCCTTCTCATCTTGGCATGTCACATTGTCCACCTATTGCGTATGAAGGCCCATCTGTTGGTAGGAAGCCCGATACCTAGAGAAAAATTCCTGTGTTTAGCCGAATATTTCTGGGGCGTAAAAATAATAAAGTTAATATTAAAATTAATAGAAGTCCAGCCAACGACAATCGTGGAGAAGACTTATATTAACTACTTATATCTGTCACTCTACTTTCATCACGTTAATGTCTAAAATTTTTACAGCAAGTTCTAGTGCATACATTAGTCGTATAGAAGTTTTTTTTGTCAACTAAATGTCTTTCGGTCCGTTTCATCTAAATTCGCAGTGTAGTTTAACGTTGTAGTGTTGCATGTGGGCAAGAGTGTCATCAAAGAACACAGAATCCCAGCATCAGTTGCGTCCCTGGATCATGCTACAGTAAACGATTTCTACTGTCTTTCGGAATATATTTAAATAATATTACATTTTCTATGGGTAAAAATTATCATAGGTGTCTATGAAATAAAACAATTGCCAACGTATTTGAACAATGGTGAAAAACAACGCCAATTTTATTTGGGACTTTAGGTCTAGCTGTCGTCTAGGCAAGTTGTACGTAGCATTTCCTCCAAGTTAAGTAGTCTCGAGTAAATATTTCAATTTAAAAGTTTTTAATAAGTGTGTTCAGTAGTCTATTAGTGAAGAAAAGAGGTTCGAAGAAGGAGATAAACCTGGTGTTTACGTAATAGAAAGTCACGAGATTTGAGGTTAGTAGTTGTTTTCATTTCTACGTCCTAACACGTCTCTTTTCATCTGCCGAAGGAGTGCCTAGGGACATTCCCGCATTCACGACCCGCAATTTTTGAAGAAAATTTAGAATTTCGACAAATTTCCAAACATTTTCCAAATTTCTATTGGCAAAACATTACAGTGGATATCAGAAAGTTAGCAAAAACAAACTAATGATTGATTGAATTAAAGTTTTTACTAATTTCTAAAAGGCAATGTTGATTTCTGTCTCTAAAGTTTTTATCTCGAACGAAGAAAGTTACTTATTTATCGAACTCGAGAATTAAAGCTATAATATTACTACTAATGTTGTTTTTGGGTCCTTCGGATGCGACTGAGGCTAGGAAAAATCGTCGTACAGATGTTCTATTTTCAGCTCTTCTTTTTGTTATTTGTTCCAATTTTAGTTGAGGTTATGGCCTACTTAACTTCTGTATTTTAATTATTTCTTCCAAAGAAAGTCTGCTAAACTCTATTACTTTTTAAAATTATTGATACTGTTCATTTTTAAGGTTACTTGTGACTATAAAAACTCGAGAAAACTCTATATTCAACGACAACACTCCCTCTCGCAGCTAAAATAAGACTAGTCGTGGAGATTGTGTGTACCAAATGCATGTACACCGGGTAAACTGTGAATGGTTGCTTGGTCAGGTGTCCATAATAATCAAAGCCGCGATTTTATCACATCCCAAATATTTCATTCCAACCTATTGTATGAGCTATAAGATTATACTCACTCATAATTCGTATTGGCACAGAATTTCCAAAGACCCGCGCACCATTTTCCGGTAGTAGTGGGTGACCCTTCACGTAGCTACAGCGCATATTATTGCTTCAATTTTGACAGAGGTGTTTAACTACTACAGATTTGTCTGTATATCCAACCTGAGTATTCTGTCGATATTGCTTTACTCTGCATTCAATTTTCTTGTACAGCATCTTTCATCTTAAGCAGAAAACAGTAACTATTCTCATAATCAATGTATACTGGATGGAACCAAAAAATGTATTAGTATCGAGTATTTGGAATGAAACACATTTGATGCAATTGCTACTTCAATAAATAAACTATCTTTAGTTTTAATAACTTAAAGTATTTATTAGGTTTAATGAAACTTAATACATTTACCATAACCTCTTCAACTGACACTGGCATCAATATGGTATATTTAAAGCTTCCTCATTTAAATGCAATGATAAACAAGCAGATCTTTACAGCTTTATCTTTTGGCATCACTTTATGAAGTTTTGCAACACAATGCCTAACATCAATTTGGTCCTCCATATAGGGGGAAACATTTATTAGCCAGGTTTTGAAATGATTTAAACGTCGAGGAAGAATTATACACATTTACGGGTCTGAACAATAATTATTGTGCAACTATAAGGTCCAAACGTGGATTCCTTTTATATCAAAAATAATTGCGAAAGTAAGCGTCCGTCTACAAAAATAGTTGGTAAAAATTGTGTAGCCATATGACTATGTAATACTTTCTCCCCACCGTATAACTGATGTATTCTTCCGTCAGGACCACAAATTACGCTTCATGTAGTTCCTTTAATCGTTCAAACTCGTTTCCTGTTACATAATTAAAAGAGAACATGGTTTCTTGTTGAGCACTTGCAATTGTATCTTTCAAAGCATCGCATGACATTAAAACAATTGTTGCGATGTTGACTAATTGAAACGTGGAAAGTAACGTGTTCAACACATTATAATTATATCTATCGCTGCCATGATGCCACACTACAATCTTACACTGCAAAAACACCTGTGATATATCATTTCCAACTGCCGCTTTCTATAGGCTGACATTGAAAAAAGTACAACGAATAAACGGTAAAATAATAAAAGAAGGTCTTATATGGTACACCGATGTCCATAAGCCTTTTGTTTTCAAGATACAGGATCTTAAAAGTTTGCACATCTTTTTCGGGAGATTTAACCAACATGAAGAAAAACAACGAGTAAATTGAAAAAGTATATAAGGTGCTCTAAAAAGGGTGTCCAAATTGCCTTGTTGTTGGATATCTTTGTATTAATGACTAACGGCATGCCTGGACTATTATGGGATGAGCTGACTCCACAATTTTATTCCATAATTGTTCTCCATTTAGTTCATCGGCATACACTTCATTTTTCATTCAGGCCCAAAATCAAAAATCGAGAGGATTTAAGTCAAGACTACGATCTAGCCATGGTATAGGCACGACCAATCCATCGATTTTCAAATCGTCTTTGCCTTGCTCTTCGAGAAAAGTAGGCTGGCGCGCCATCACACATGTGGCGCACGCATATAGTGCATTCTTTGAATAATGTTCAATGGGATAATAAAGTGCGTCTCATTTTACAAAAAATTTCGATAGAATTTGCCTGTCGATCGAGTGGGCAATCGAAATGGACCAATTAGGTATTTGTTAATGATATCTGCCTAGATATAAATAGAAATGCCATACTGGTAATGCTGAATTATAGTTTGATGATGGTTCTTATCTCCCCAGTAGTGCATGTCATGTAAATTCAAAACACCATCTCGACTAAAACTTACTTCATCGACGAACAAGATTAATGAGAACATTTTGCCCTTGATTTTGCAACCACACGGGGTAAGAAGTCCTGCTCTAATAAGTGTTATTTTTTTTTGGAAATGAAACGGGTGAAGAAGCTGTTCTTTAAGGAATTGCTTAACTGATTCACGGCTAACATTCTATTCAGCAAAATCATTTACCTGGCATACAGCCTACTTAGTGAATTGTACCGAATTTATTTTGAATTCGTGTTACTTTTATATAAGCAAGATTAACGAATATATAGGTGCAAGGTAAAAGTAATACACGTTAAATCACGTATCAATATTCACCACATTTTAAAATGTAAATTCAATCGAAATCGTTTATTTCACACATATTTCACTCAGTCTGGTCCCTTTCTTTCCCGTTCCGCTACCCAAATTTATTGCTAGGGTAACTTAATCCCAACTACAGCATATATCCCTTTTAATTTTAACTTTAAACATGTAACACATGTATAAAATATTACGATACGTCGAAAACAAATGCCGCCTAGATGTTGAATTGATTTATTTCAAGACGAACGCACTAATGTCTAGCCGACATTCGGAGGTCGGTAACGGCAAACATTTACTTGTTCGATTCTTTCTAAGCCAACATGTGTCGCACACTATTAACCCCCTTTACTTATAATGCCTATAATTTCGTTCGCCTTAGTATCGGCATTCGCATTTGTTCTTTTCACAATTGCGTCGTGAAGTACGGAGATCCCTTGTTTATTCTTTGGATTTTCAAACGCTGTTAGAATGGAAACATTCAAGCGATATAAAATCGAAAAAGTAAAGTAAAGTAGTTTATCTTCCGAGCACTGATACAGAAACATCAAATGCTATTGTTCGGTAAACTCCGTATACCAATAAGTCTCGTACACAAACAAAGTTCCTTTTTAGGGATTTTATGCAATACTTGTAAAGAACACAATACGTGTGGAGAATAATACAATTATTTCTACTAATCACTCCATTGTAGGAGCCTCTGTACAACCATTTAGGTCAAATAAAGACCACCTTATCGTTTGAAGTACAATATATATTATGTAAGTGCTCATGGGTTTGCTCATGGGTTTATTCAGATACAAAACGAAGGAAGATACCACTTTGCAAGGTTAGAAGACAAGCGAAATATTTATAATATAGACTGATCCGCAAAAAAAGGAACATGCTAGTCCAAAGTCGCCGATCTTGATAGCACTTGCTAATTTCGGAACTAGTAAGAGTGTATGGAAAACTGATGTACGTTTATTCTGATAAAAACTTCTAATGTGGAGCTTTCTGCTATTACCCCCATGATTACTACAAGAATAAATAAATTATTGAAAAACGTTGGCTGTAGCGGAGTTTTATTAAACGATGTATTGCTAGCGAATCACTATTGCCACAGCAGCACAATGTACACTGCCGTTCAGAGAAGTTCGGTCGGTTAGTAAAAAACAAACGAAACTAAAAACAAAATGCAATTTTATTGTATGTACATGTAAAAAAGACAAAAATAAATAAATAAAAAGTTATTCTGGCCTAATACAACATACTGAACATTATTTTTTTTTTCGTCGAAAAAACCTCCTTTGCTGTTAATCACCGCTCGAACTATTCTAGGCATTCTTTCGATAAGTTTTGTTAAAACGGATTGTGGAATATTAATCCATTCATGTTGCAGAATATTCCATAAATGTTCTTGTGAAGTCGGACATATTTTTCGGATTCTCCTGTCCAGTTCATCCCACAACAACCCTATAGGGATCAAATCTGGGCTTTGTGGGGGCCATGTCATTACTTTCAGGGTGTGCTGCTCTTCTTGCTCCTTTAGATAGTTCTTACACACTAACGCAGTGTATTTTGGGTCGTTGTCACGCATTAATGTAAAGTAACGGCCTATTATACGCAATCCTGATGGCACTGCATGATTCTGGAGTATTGCAAAATAATTTTCCTTCCTCGTTACACCCTGCACTCTGCATAAATCTCCCGTCCTAGCAAAGGAGAAACATCCCCACACTAACACAGAACTACGCCCTTGCTTCACTGTTGGCACAATGCAGTTCGGGATCATTTTTTCGGTTTTAGATCTTCGGACATAAACTCGTCGATTTTGCCCAAAAACCTCAAACTTTGACTCGTCACTCCAAAGCACGTGTTCCCAATCATCTAACGACCAATCTAGATGAGAATGGGCTCACTGTAGCCGTTTTGCTCTGTTGCCCCGACGTAATAAGGGTTTTCGAATGGCAATGCGTCCATGAAGGTACGCTTGTTGAAGTCGACGTTTTACCGTACTCGCCGAAACTTGTTCTTTACGGCTGCTATTTGTGGCGCTGTTAATTTTCTATTGCGTTTGCTTAATAATACAATTCTCAAATCTTCAGCTTTTGTTGTTTTCATAGATGCTCCAGGACGAACACGATTTTCTATAGTTCCAGTTGTCCGATATCGCTTTATGATGTCATTTACTGTTGAATTTCTCATATTTCTTTTTTCAGCAATTTGTCGCCCCGAATATCCTTCTCCAAACAGCGTAATAATGCGTGAACGTTTTTCTACACTGGTAGGCTTGCCGCGTGCCATTTTGAAGTAAATTTTCTTAAAACTTTCGCGCAAAAACGACAGATGTACACCAACACACGTTTAACAGTAAAATGAAGCAAATTTATATCTTTACGCCTGTGATAAATAAACAAGAGTGATACTGCGGTATATTTCCTAAACGTATTGTTCGTTAATAATCCCCAAACGACCCGTTTCAAAAGATCGGTACTTCCGAGAAATTCTTGGAATGGTAATAAAAGGGACTTTATTGTGGTTGTCGCAATATTTCTACTGTACATAATAATTTATGGCTTTAATCACTTAGAAAAGAGTGTATGCTTAATATTTTTCTAATTTTATGTATTAATAATTGTATACAGTGTGATATAATAGATTTTTATTGTATGACCGAACTTCACTGAACGGCAATGTATACGTTCACGTCGACGAACAAGATTTACACATATACATATGATGCTAACAAGGAAAACTCTCCATGTGTAAAATTCAGAGTCGGTAGGAATGTAGTGTATGTTCAGATATGCAGGGGATTTTTTTTATTGGCAGAAATTCACTTTAAGGAGGTGAAGCGCCTCTTCGAAAAGTGATTGATTTTAATTTTTTGCGATATAATTCTCGAACGGTAAAAATCAGAGATGATGTTTTTTAAGGGTTACTTGAAGTTCCTACATAAAGAGTATACAGAATGTTGCACTTAAACACAACACCTGTGTGTTTGTAAGAATATGGAAAAAGAAGTTTTAAATAAATCTACATAAAATCGTATATACATTTCCAGCTCTACAGCATGCTTCAGAAGTATGTAATACCAAACAAGACACAAACTGCACTCAGAAAGCACCTCTACTACAATATTGATTCGAATAGCTTAATGGTAGTAATTGTAAGAGGCAACTGCGAGATATACAGAATGTTACACTCAAGCGCAACTTTTAAACTATGGATTAATAATAGGGATAAATATTTTAAATAAAGATTGTTTATCTTTTAAATCTGCTTAGTGTATCTTTTTGACGGATTTTCCAGAGGTAAGTAATACGGGCTCCTCTAAATCTTAGTTACCATTCCGATTGATTACAATCAAGATATTCTAATCAATTATAAAAAGTGGTGCAGGTATGAATTTCGACTACGATGATTACGAAGGCGCAATCTTTAATACATGATCAATTGTCGGCGTCCAAATGTACAAATCTGTTCGCGTATGCATGGTAGTGGAGGTATATAAAAGTGGCTATGTAGAGAATCGACCAAGAGTGTTTGCACATACCACTAGCATTGCCTGATCACTAAGAGCCAGGTCTTGTAAATATGGCGGATGAGGCAGTAAATCGTAACGCAATTCGACCAATTTTGTTATAGCAGCGGCGGACGAATGAAAAGGCACATTATCGTTATAGAATAACACTCTTTTCTTCAACAAATGTGTCAGCAAATTAATATGATATTGGCCTTATCCTTTTTCTTTTTTGTAAGTAATGAATAAAGATTTTTCGACACCTTTGGAATCCAAAAAAATTTGGCTATTTCTGGAGTATAATGGCGTTATGATAGTGGCATATCGACCTTACATTTGAAGATAATCAAACATACTTGTGAATTTTTAATGCACAAGCGCATCAGCACCAAGCAAACGCGGCACCCATCTGGCGGATAACTTTTTCATATTTAAACGTTCATACAAAATATTGCATACCCATTCAGTTAGAATATTTACTGCAATCGACGATCGCTAATTACAAAGGCATGAATTTTGTTAACAATTTTTGGACTAGTTACAGTAAACGCCGATCTCGAATGTTCTGCATCATCAGTGGTCATATGTTCACATTTAAAAGTAAAAAATCATTTATAAATCATTCCATGGGAAGGAGCACATTCACGATACTATTTAACTTTTCCTCAGGTTCTTTAATTGTTTTTCCACGTAAAAAGTAATATTTTACACTCGAAATACTTTTTCCTCCATTTTCACACAGCAACGAAAACAATTTTCTTTAAATAAGCATAATACATAACATACCTGCGAAATTTTGAAAGTATACATCAGAAACATGGCGGAAGTCAGCAAACATAATCACGACAGCAAAAGTGCTGCTTTAAAAACCCACTCTTCCGTGAAATCGCCCTCGGATGTAAGGTAAAATAATAATAAAAATTGGTATCAAGCAAAAATGAGTATATTTATTTAAATAGTAAATAACGGAAAAATATTAAATAACGGAAAAACATTAAATAAGAGCATAGATTAAAAATAGAAAAATGTTATCGGTTTATTTTGTTCACTAAAAGAGATATCTATATAAATTGAATATAGCAAATGTAATAATTAATGGTAGGACTCTCTAGTCTAATATGTGAAAAACGCAATTTTTACGTAAAAATGTACCGAATAAATAAAGTTTCAAGCTAGTTTAAGGCAATGTATAGTGCAATTTTCTTTCTTTCATCGAATTAAATTGCGTCGGAGAAACAAAGAAAAACACGATTGTTCACTACTCACCGGCGAAAACCAATGTATTAATTCCTGTACTTGGCACTTAAGGATAGCAGCTATCATATGTAGGCATTTAAAGAGATTCGCTACCATCAAACAGATGGTGTTTGTTTAGCTCATTTTGTTGAAAAAAAGTTATTATATTAACTAACAAATTTATTACGACAGTGTACTACGTTTATCAAATTGAAACATGTTTACCAATATAAAGAAAACCCATTTGTTAACTTACTTTTTGAGAAGCGAAACAAAATTTATGGATATTTTCATTAAACACTAATAAATGTATTCTTTGTATCAATGAAACCGCTTATCATTTATTAAAATGATAAACGTGTTCGCCGCACCGATTTTGGTTATATTAACGATTTTTTTTTGTATTTAGCTACCTCTTTCATTCAGTGTAAAAGTGATAAGCCGTAAAACTTATAAGAGGAATGCTAGTCGATTTGGACGTAATTAGACGCCCTTTTCAAAATTGTACATAATCATGCTTCTCAATAATCTTTTCTAATAACTAAGAGGTTGCTAGCACGAAATGAAAAATAAGAAGCTTTGCTAGGAAAAATTTAAACAAATTTACGTCCTCTACTGATTTTACAAATCTGTTACGTTTCATCGAAATCGGTAATTACGGTTCCCTACAACTCATGTAAATACAAATATTTAGGCTCTCGTCAACATTCTTACAACGAAATTAATAACAATTATTAACCTCTTCTCTCTTTATCGCTTCCCTTACAACAGGCCGCTGAAAACAATCTAAAATTAAACTCCAAATGTACGAAGAATACACGAGAAATATCTTACATATTTCTATTTACCCGAGGTAGCACTTGGAACGAAACGGAGGCATTGAACGAAATTATATCCTGGCGAACTCTATCGGTGGATCCATTCTGGCGCGATTTCTGGTAAGCCAAAATCTCGGATCAAGATTGTCTCAAGATATATGAGGAGATTTTCGCAGACGATGCAGTGTTTTAGAACGTTTTACCGAGGTTTTATCCGTTCGGAGCAAGATTCGACAGTTTTATGGGGGACGGAGATGTTCCGATATCGGACGAGATCTCATCGAATGCATATTCAGTTTATATTGGCTATTTCTTCAAGTAAATACTCGAGTTAATATAAAATCTTGGACGAACTCTGTGACCCACTCTGTGTTTGTAGAGTATTCTGTATAAATTTCTAGAGAGAAATATTCGTTACTCAAACATTCAGAGTATACAGTGTCGGTAGAAAAGTATTTAACAGATGGAAACTTTTTTAGTTTTTTTTTGCTTTAAAATAACTGTGTTATAGTTTGTCTGCGCATCATTAAAAATCAAAAAATATTCTAAATTTCAAAAAATCACATTGTATCGTATCGTTATTTACATAAATATTATGTATTTAAATGTCAACTTTTGTTTTCCCTCACATTTTGTGAAAAATACACGCTGTATATTTTTACGCGTGTATTTTCTTCATCAGTATCAGTTGAAAATCGGGGGTCTTAAAAAAGGGAAAATTTCATTCATCTCTTATTAAGAAGGTCTGTTTTCCGAAATTAAATCATTTTGCATAGAAAATTAAAAAACGCTTTTATTTTCGTAACTGAAAATATTAATAGTGAAGTCGTACTGAGTTGAGAAGTTAGAAAATACCTTTGAATTTTTATGATCGAAAGAAATTTTAGTTAAATAAATTCATATAGCTGAGAATACAATTGCAGATTTTTCTACGACAAATGTTAAAAATAAAAATTATTTTAATTTGCAATGAAAATTGTGGTACGACAAACATTTTCAATGACATCCAAATAAGTTTACTTCGCACTCTACCATTGACCCTATTGTCGACAAATTTAAGCGAACCGGTTCAGTCAAAATTGAATTTCAGAAGCTACAGTCGAGTAGCTGGCCAACGGGCAAGTTTATAATCACGAAGAACACGTTTTACTGGATGTAGTGAAACATAAAATAACTTTTGTTGCTGCTATTTCTGGTAGAAGAGAGACAAAAATTCTATGGTGGGAAATGTTAAGGAAAAACAAATGCTTTCCATTCACCAAACCCAAATTCATCAACATTCTGAGAGTTCGGGATTTGATGCCAGGTTTGATTTTTGCACATGGCTTCTAGGTGAACTCGTCGACAACTGTTCTTTCCCTAACAGATAATGTTCACAAATGACCATTAACCCTTTTATTAAATGCAGAGGTCAATATTCCTTTAAAATCAATGTTTGGTGTAGTATGGCAGATTAATTGCACCCAACTTTTTTCGAGAAACTTGATCGATATTTGAACTTCTTGATGAAATAACTGAAATAGTTGATAATATGCTGTTGAAAGAAACGCCTGAACTCCGGTTCCAACATGATGGAGCATCGAGTACGGTACTCTTGATGTGAGAGGCTATTTAAGGCATTTACTTTAGGGGAAATAGATTGGTAGATATTCGTAGTACCCACGGCCAGCAATATATCGTAACTTAACGCCAATGATTTTTTTGTTGAGAGCTTTTCTAAAAGAGAAAATTTACTGCAAGTGCCTATTTCAAAACACCAGTCAATCAGGAAACAGAATAAGGTATGTTTGCTTAGAAATACCTGCTAGATTTTTAATGAACGGATCAAGAGAATTTTCCAAAAGGACCATTAAATGTATTGAAAGCTTTAGAACTCTCTCGTCGAACATACTCTAATTGTGTAAAGTAGTTCAAAATCGATAACGATCTTATAAAGCTTACTAAATGCCCTTTCTAATGTTTCGATTTCAATAACACGTTAGTAGCAAATCTTCCTACCAAAAAAGATGTATTTTAACGTTGGTCCACCTCACTTACTACATTACACAGGCTGATTTTCGACCGTCATCATGGGGATCTCGCTTATTATCGGCGGGTTTAAATTTAGCAAAGTCGCAAAACTCTGTGGCCCTGTAGAAAAATCTAACACTACATTCCCAAGACCACTTTCGATTTTCTATGTAATAATGTGCTCATAATTTTAATATGACGTTTCGGTTCTTTCTAGCGATCATCAACTTTCTTTTTTTTTTATTTGCGCCATATTGCACTTTGACATCGCCAAAAAGAGTTTCTTTTCCTGATTTCAACCATTCAACCGTATACTGCATGATGAAAATTGCAACACTAAGAGGGGGTGCAAATTTTTAAACACAAAAACACAAAAAATTAACAATGTGTTGGGTGCCCCTTTTAGTTTCACTCTCCGTGCTACTGATTTCAGTAGGTAGTCGATGTCCTCTTGAGATATGGTGTCCCAGCAACCTTGCACTTCATACTGGAGAACTTCCAGTGTTTGCAGATGATTTGTTAAGTTCCTTAGTTTTTCTTAACGTTCCACGCGTATTCGATTGGCAAGAGGTCGAGGGATTTAGGTAGCCACAGTAAGATATTGATAGTCTCTTCGAACACACTTAGAGAAGTTCCCGCTACATGGGGACGGGTACTATCCTACTAGAAAAATGTGTCTTCAAGATAAAAATTTCCAGTGAACCATTAGATAGAAGATCGACGGTAACCTTGAGAATGTCGTTTTAGTTTGTCTCTATAAAGTCAAATAAAGGTGCTAGAGATAAAAGAAGGTCCACTTTCTTTTTGGATTCATAACAAACACAAAATTTAGCAACTTTGCCAAATTTAAACTTACACTCCATTTTCAGTAACAAGCGAAATCCCCATGATGAGGGTCTAAAATTAATTAGCCTGTAAATCTCGTTTCAAAAGATATCTTTAGTTTGCAATTTTTGCATTTTTCAGGCGATTGCAGAGAAATCCGAAAGAAGCTAGAATATTTTACTGAATTTGCCAATTTCAAACTTCTTCATGAGACAAAATTGGATAAATAATAGTTAAACTTTCTAAAGACTTTTATATATTTTCAAATGTAAGTAAATCGATTTCTTTAAGCGAGAAAGCAATTGCCTAATACACACTTATCGTGTCTAGATTGAGCTCCACAGTCACAAACAAAATAATACAGAAAGTTATTATTATGCTTTCGGCGTGTATTGTGTAGCGCGGAATTCCGGTTGCCAATCGTCTTCTTGGAGGCAATAAATCAAAAGCCAGCGTCGACCAAATTAATTCCGATGTTTTATTTCTCGTTTGCGATCCGTTTGCTGGTTAGCGACCTGGCACATTACTAAACATGCCGAGCGCGAAGCGAACCGACGTCATTTCACACGCAATCCATCGTTCTAATTTCACTAATGCTCACTGCATTTCAATAATTAAGTACACCGGTACGGGAGAGGAGGAAAGAGTCTGCATTCTAAAGATAGAATAGACCAGTGTTGAGGATAACGCGTGGCCTGAAACAAAACGTGGACTTCCGGCGTCGCGCGCATTGTCAGAAACACGTGAACCGGAAGGACTTAACACGCCATTGTCACCAATATTACAATGCTCGTCTCCGTACTAAGCTGCCATGTTGATAGCAACCATGAATTAAAGTGGAAAGTTTTTCTTTTTAATATTCCGCCGCGTACTCACCTAAATTCATCCCTCAAAAAGCAAAAGGTCATATTGGACTTGTTGACTGATCCATTTAATCTTATATAAACGAATGGGTGATTATCATATGATCAGCGAAATTTAATTAAACGAAAATACAAATTTGTTCAATGTATAATTAATACAGGTATATATTAAAGAATGCTGTGTATTTTGGCGGTTCTTTTATTCTCTTTTCCTCTTTTTTAATATACTTTCTTTTGGGGAATTGAGTAAATTTGCACTACACTACAAAATGGTATCACTTCCGGTTTGGAAGGAAGTAGCGACAAGTATGTTATTTCACTATATCTTTTCAAATCTTAAATTTTTGTTAGGGCAACTATTGTTAAATTAGGTAAACCTATTTCAATTTTTAGCATAAATTATTCTTGTTTTAAAAATAAAAACGTTGCTATGTGAAAATGTTGTTCTTTGACTTTAATCTGTGGTGCTGTCTAATATTTTATTTATTTATTTGTTATTTAAAATTGTGATGTTACATTTCTTAATTATATACCACAATTGCAAGAATTTTAACAATTTAGCATAATTTTAAAAGAATAACGCTATGATTAACGGCATTAAACGTCAGTGTGGCCCCAGCATATAAATCAAAAGAGTAATGCAGCGCTATATGCTATAGTGAGAAAGCTATATCCACACTTTTGTTCATTTTAGGGAGGCCAAAATTATTTTATTTATTATTAGCATTGAACAGTGTGGTGATAGTGTTCCGCACTAAATTCATTTAATGATTTTTTGGGAAACCTTGAAACAGGTCGATATTATACTATAATTAAACACTTTGTGAGGTAAAAATTCCTATTTACTTTAATATATTTAAGTTGGTATGAAGTTCCTAAATTGGTGATATGATGCAGTTATTTTGAACAAAAAAAATAAAGTTTTGCCACTATTTAAAACAAAAATAAAATAAGCATACAGTGATACAAAATTAAGGGAACTACTAATTTGAATGTAAATAAAATTTTGGTTAGACCGCGTTGATTAAAAATAAATATAAAATAATTTTTTCAATTTGTATAAGTTGTTCTATTAAAGGTTGTTTTATTTAGTTAGAGAGGTACTCAGTATTAGTATCAATGGGCTATGGCACAAATGCCTTTAGTCACTGCGATCTCGATAGATGAAGTCTCTTAATAAACCTTAATACTACTCCAGGATATTCATCCTTCAGTTCAGTAGATGTCACAAACGGTTTACTGAAATGTTGTCGAGTGCGACTGATAGCAACACATTTGTATAGAATATGTTCTGTGGTCTCCAGATCTTCTAGGTATAGACGAGAGATTTGATCTTCAGATTTTCCTAGATTAAATAGGTGACATTTTAGGGCTGCATTACCTGTCAGAAATCCCGCCAGTAATCTAAGGTCCCCTTTGCTGAACAATAGCACTATTTTTGCTGTCTTAGGCGAGCGTGATATGAGTGATTTTGCCTGTTTTTGTCCTGGAAGATTTTTCCAGTACGAGGTCCTCCCATGTTTTAATTACTTGTTCTATGCGGCTCTCTTGTAGGCCACAGAAGGGGTCAGGACCATTGAAGGGCATATTCGCCTCTTCTCTGTCCAGCTTGTCTGTCTTTTCATTACTTTCGATCCCTTGATGGTTAGGGATCCATCACGTATTACAGAGGTAATACTGATTAAAACTAAAAATAATATTATGAAACTAAAACTTGATTAACTGTATTAATGTTGAGCCTATGTATGTATGTGTATCAAGAACGCGTAGAAACTGAGTCTTGTATATGGAATCATACGATTGCTACGCTGAAATAAGAAAGCATCACCAAGTATGAAAAATACAATTCCTTTTAATACGTGTATATTGTGCAACGTATACGCATAAATCAACAGTAGAACCCCATGCGATCAGTCCAATTGGGAAATTGTTTACTTATACAGTGCCCCACCATAAAGTCTCCATCGCTACTTAAGACGCTACTTAAATGTTATTTTCTTACTGAAATATAAGTTGATTTCGTTTGTATAAGTAATAACAAAACCTGAATTAATATAAGTAATGCATTGATTTAAGTACTGAGTTAATATAAGTTCGTATAAATAATAAACTCCACTTTGCTACGAATAACAGATACATGAATGGAATTGTACAAAAATATTGGCCGCCTTTTGAAAAATTTCACTTTGGAACAAGAACGTATTACTTAAAAATCCAATTAATATATTTTTTAAATTACATTTATGTGATTTCTTCGCAAAATATTGTAGTGAGGTAGATTTCGCAATCATTTGTACAAACTACTACAAAATCATAACTTTACATCAAGCTAAATGCAGTTTCATCAGCACACTACTTATTTACCTAAAAATATCCAGGTATAAAATATTTAGGTTTTTGTGATTTTTGCATAAGGAAGTAATTCTATGTTTGCTAAAACTAGAATTAGAATAATTCAAAAGCAAATTAGAAATAAAATGTTAAGAAAATCAAAGCTGTAGTACAGTATCAAAAATTGGCAGATTGGTAGAATATTGAAGAAGAAAGCAATACTTCCCTTTGATATTTCCTAATATTTAGAAAAAAAATCCAATATTTCGAAATTTTCTGGAAAAAAAATTTTGACAGTTAGAAAAGTGACATTTATTTGTGTGCATATCATGTTTTAAGCACAAACTGCGAAGACAACATTTATTAATTAATAAATTTTTCCATTTGGCAATATATAAATGAACAAGCGAATCTCAAAAGTCTACGCTCTGCCCCCTGCAGTTTATTATTTGTGCTGTGGTGTAGTCACCAGTGACCACGGTAGCACAATCTAACACAGTTATTTATGCTTATGGTATCTACTTCTTAGCATTAGATGAATTTAGACAAAATTTATAGACACAGACACTGCTAAATGCGTCTGTCAAATGGTTTAGCAACAAGTTATTATATGTCAATAAAAGAAGAAAAAAAAGTAAAATGAATATGCAGCAGTTCCAGGATACTAAATTTTCGGAGGTTTATTTAAATAAAGGTTTGAGTTAAGAAACATGTATTGCAAAGTTTAGTAAATAGCTTTCGTCGATGTATTGTCTGATGTAGAGATTAAACGTCGTTGCTACTATTAAAGTTACGCACAATAGGTAGATGTTTCGATTAAAAATTGATTATTAGAGATATGGCTCAATTATCTATTCAAAAATGCTAATTTTCATATTTGAAGTACTACAAATACACATAGATTATGAATGTCAATATATTCTAATTAGATTAAAAATTCTCAGGGATAAAAGTTGTATCAAATATTGAATGTGTGGGATTTACCTTAATTTGTTATTTTTATATTGCTTCTTACATTTTATTATGGCAGTTTTCTAAATCAATCCCTAACCGACAGCAGTTTTTATTAACTGATTTGATTAAAATATTTTTGAATTCTGTGTTTAATTTGGCTAAATTAATGAATTTTTAACCATTCACTGTAGCTCATTCAAACGACAATGTCGTGCAATGTCTTCAGCGAGTGTCCGTGCCGTGACGCAGCATCCAATTTTAGTCCCAATCATGTTTGTTCTCCAAATTCTCTTTATATTTCACAGTGTTGAAAATAAAAGATCCAAATAGATTCAGTGTGAGGTACTTAAAACTTTATTATTGATATAGTTTCATATTTGTATAAAACTTTCCAAATTAATTAAAGAATTTTGAAAAATGTTTGCTTAGTTAAAACTTATCTATTGCATCTATTTTCGCTTTCTAAAACAGATTCAAAGTTTACTATGCAAATATAATTAACATTCCCTATTCCATTATGCACCAGAAATGTGTTTCGTTTCCATGGAGGTGTTGCTTGTCGATATTTAGCCATAAAAGAAACTAGGAAACGCTGAAGATCAAATCTGTCGTTTATGCCAAGAAGATCTGAAGGCGACAGAACACATTTTATACCATCAGTCGCACACGATATCAATATTTCAGTACTCCATTTCTTGCATCTACTGTAATGGAGGAAGAAGATCCTAGAGTAGTACTAAGATTTATTAAAAGCCTCCATCTATCCTAACACACACTAGGGCACCTATTACAACAGATCTATTAAGATCGCACTAACCAAAGGCATTTGCGTCGTGTCCCAATAATAAATATTGTTTTTTTAAATAAAAATGGGTCCTACCCGCATGTGTAAAACATGGTGAAAATATTAATCTGGGAGAAATTCGAGGAAAGGGGCCGCTAACACTGACTTGTCTTGCAAATTTGCAACCATAGGCAACTAAAAATGTAAACAACCTCACTTTTAAATATAAAGTAAATAAAAGTAAGAAAACTTTTCTATCACAACAATATATACTGTACATAGATATCAAAATACTGAATTTTTTAATTTGCTTTAATCTGCTACATATTGTTACTTGTGTTCGTATATATGGTAGTTCTGAATTTCTTTCTTTGTTCTTGCACAACTATTAATAATTGTTACTCTTGAATAGGTGTATTTTCTAGATAAACGTACCAAAAGTAACGGCAAAATCTCAATTCATGCTATTGCAAGTTAAACGTTTATTAAGCAAACAATAATTTAACAGGGTGAAGTTTTTTGAATCCATGTGGCTTATTCTCCACCTTTTTTTTATTATTGTACTTATGGATGTTGATTGATTTTACCAGCATTTTACTTTTATTTAAGGTCCTCATGTTTTTTCAATTTATCACTTTGTGCTTGAATGTGTGAATATCCATTAGGGTAAAGCCAGGTAAATTGTAACCTTGTAAACCCAAATTACACCAACGCAGTGTTTTGAAATAAATTATTACTTATGGTTAATATTGCAAAGATCCATGTTTATCAATATTTAACTGAAGAAGAATGTGTATTACAGTGCATATCCTGTAACATTCGGCAATATGACTATAATTATTTGCCTATTTTTTTGTGAAAATTTATCTGAAATGTGCATTTCTGTTAAGAGGATAATCTAATAATTTTTACGTGTATAATAGTAAAATAACCCTTAAAAGTATGTCTCACAAATTATAAGATGCCAATAATAAGTTAGATAAATCTAGTTATCCACCACCCAAGGGGATAATTTACGGAAAATTTAACAAAATCAATTCGAGTTCTAGAAACAGAAATACTCGACTCCAATCAAGAGCAGATAAGTATTAGCGTAATTGTATAGCAAAACACCTCTTGCATACAAACAAACAGCAACGATAGAGAAAATCTAGATTCTTTTAAAATTAGATGAAGCAGATTCATTAAATCTTGAATGAATGCTTGTAATTCTATTATCCCTAGTTTAATCTTCTATTACAAATTATCCGACCTTGTCATTATGTGGAAATATAATGAATCTATATCCAGTCATGCAATTTACAAGATCGTCCAAACAGATCGAACGGCCATTGATGAAATTTAATTTTAAGTATATTTTTTTTTGAATTTGCATCTGTTAAGTAAATTAATTTATTTTACGAATGCTGCCTCAAGCAAATTGTTTTTAAATACGTTACCACCTACGTTAGCGTTACTAATTTTGAATAAAATAAAATTAGTTTTTCTTCCAATTTTCTTCCAATATTTAAATATTCCAATTAAAGTACCGAAGTAGATAAAAATTTACTGAAATGAATTTTGTATATTAGGTACTAGATATATGGCTTTTAATTTCTTCAGCAAAATTTTCACTAATTTTCCCGAAATTTTAATTTTGTAAAGGTTGTTGGATATAAAGAAGAATAATGAAGTAAAAGTAATTCAAAATGTATAACGTCTACTAACTCTCCCTCAATTAGCTGACCGTCATTGCATTGACCAGTAATTGAAATGTGAAGTTGCAGCAATTGGCACAAACTAGGAAGCGTCAAAACTGCAACAAACTTACAATTCTAATTTTGAATTTACGCTCTGTATGCACCGACTGAATTAACAGATGAATAAAACAGTTGTTTGAATCCGCTTTGAGAAGTTACGCAAATAAAATTCAAAGTACCACTATATAGTATTAACAGAAATATATAACTGAAAGCTTGAAATGCGTATTACGTAATAAGAACGAAAAGCAAGCACAAAAGCAACACACTAACAAGAAAGCCACCAAGATTCTAACTTTTTTTCGCCGGGTGCAAGAGTTCAAGTACCGCGCTTGTAGGTGGGAGTAAGGGGTGGTTTGATGTGCGGCATGCCAGGGGAGGGACTAACCACGGCTAGGCCTCAAAAACCGCGTCTGGGATTGGCTATATTCGCTCTCTGTCCTCCTTGAAAAAAACCAATCTCACATCCTTTACTTCAAATGATTTCCCGTCCTTTATTACTTCACGCTGGTACATATTATTATATCCTTATCGTTCCATCTTGCTCCCTACAGTCGTAGCGCGTTGCGTCATTTCCGTCGCTCTCGTTGTGGTTATCGCAGAAGCAAAATGTACAAAGTAGTACGTCTCACTCTGGCCGCTGTAAATGATACTATTTGATCTCCTTCGTCAGAAGCGTCGCTTTTCTCACTTTCTACCACGTGCACTCATCATTTTTTCTCTTTCCCTAGCAAGATCTTTCGTCTATCTCTGGCGCACTCGCTTTTCGTCCGCTAATCCGTCTCTGGATAGTTTATAAAAGTACCCCTGGTGGGGTGAGAATCTATATCGATTTCACTCTGTCAGTACGGAAAGTTCATATCAAACCATCTCTCTCTATTTTCAACGCACCTATTTATGCCCTATAAAAACTACCCTCCTTGTCGTGTATATCCATGGAAAAGAGCGGGGGTGAGTTACATATTGACCAGAACGAAAAAGTTTTAACATCAGTTCGACACGGGGCACGTTGGCTAACACATAAATTGCGGAAAAAACACGTGCGCCCACATTAACAAGTACACATAAAGATAGATTTGTTTTCCTTCATGCGGCACCTTCGGAAAACGTGCACTTTCGAAAAGAAACTTTTCGCGAATCGGATTTACTCGACTAAGTTCGTGTAGTGAACGTCTTAGACACGCGTTGGGGTTTCTTCTTCCGTTTAAAACGAAACGAACTGTGAGCAGAAGTGGAAGTTGAATAAAACTTTTGGTGAACCGCAGTGTTTTCGGAATCGGCGTAATAAATGCATCTACCACAGACAACGACGGTGCCGAAAATGATGGATATGTTCACCGCAATGCAGGAGACTTTACAAGAGTATCACGGAGAGTTGGTGCAAACGGGAAGTCCGGCGATTCTGTGCAGTATTCTTCCGACTCATTGGCGTTCAAATAAAAGTTTACCGATCGCTTTTAAAGTAGTTGCCTTGGACGACGTTCAAGACGGTACGGTTGTTACCCTGAAGGCCGGAAACGACGAAAATTATTGCGCCGAATTAAGGAACTGCACAGCGGTGATGAAGAATCAAGTCGCCAAATTTAACGATCTTCGTTTCGTTGGAAGAAGCGGACGCGGGAAATCTTTCACTTTGACGATACTCATCAGTTCGGCGCCTTACCAAGTCGCCACCTATAGCAAGGCAATTAAAGTGACCGTAGATGGACCTAGGGAACCTCGAACGAAGTCAAGTGAGTATTTTAGTTTTTCAGAAAATTTTATTTCTCGCGCGTACACGCATATACAAAACCGAAAACTTGACAAAACACAGTTTATGAGTTTTTGTGTGTTTAAATTACGGTCTAATCGCCATCGCCATGTGTCTGAACTGTAAACAAGTAAAAATTTTTAATGTTCTTCGGAACGGTTTGTCGGCAAATTTACGATTCGCCTCGGCTGCGTTTATTGCTTGTTGAATTTCTCTCCGTCTCTCTATCTGTGTATGTACACGGCCCCTGGTTTTTCCGAAAAATCTCGAATTTATACGTGTAAATAGAAACCCGGCGCGCTACTGTACGCGTATTATACGAGAGGAGCGTCTCCGCGTCGGTACGAAATATATATTTAGGGGTCGTAAAGGTTTTATAAGTCGTATATGCGTCGTTTAATCCGTTCTGGATGTAAACAATGATCTATTTGATCTTTTTTCCTACTCTTCTACGGCCCGTCCACGCCGGAATTCACTATTATTAGGATCTTTAACACTTGCCCTATCATAAAAACGGATTTTATTTGGACGATGCGAGGTGACCGATTTTTGATCTTGATCTTTTCCACATATGCCCGAAGTTTCTTTTATACTATTACGTTACAAGCTTATTTTCTTTCCTTTAATTACCATTCTTTCGTTTCTTTCACATAAAAAGAATGCTTTCCTACACTTCGATTGAACATGTTGGAAACAACTGGAATCCATTTCTTATTTGATATTGTACAACTTTTATTACATTTCAGACTACCAATATGGATATGGTCTTCCTGGAATGCCCGGGACCTTCAATCCTTTCTTACTAAATCCTGGATGGTTAGACGCTGCCTACATGTCATATGCTTGGCCAGATTATTTTCGAAGTAGAAATAGTGGTCTACCAACGCAACAAAACAACATTCCCTTACTGAAAAGTAATAACCAATTTTTTTATTTACAATGAAACCTGCATCTCATCTAAGAAGAAGATAAGTCTAACTCAAATTTCTTATTTTCAGCCACTACCTCCCAACTACCAGGTCATCTTCATCCGCCAAACGAGTTCTACATACCCCACGCTGGAAGCCCACCTTCTTCTTTCCACGCGAACTTCTTACCAGCCGGCGGCCTTCTGCCTCAGTTTTCAGATATTCCAAAGACACTAACGTTGGATAATCTACACATCCGACCAGTAGGATCGTCAGTAATGGAGCAACTTAATCTACGGCTATCTCCGATGTCAAATTCTCAAAGCATAAGTCCGCAGTTAAGCTCAAATAAAGAGAGTGACTCTCGAATACACTCCACGCAAGATCAATCCACGCCCGAGGCTTCCGACGACGAAGACATTGACGTGGTAAAGTCAGCCTTTCAACCGATTAAACCGGCAAGTGTAATGCTTCAAGAAATCCAACACCCCGATTCTACCGTTCAAGATAAAGAACCTCAAACGAGATGCGAATTAAAAGCCACTAAGAAACCTGTAACGCTAAGTCCCAAATCGCCTTCCACCAAAATCCATTCGAATCCAAATAGCACAAAACCAGTATGGAGGCCGTATTAGTATTCTGTTGTTGGGTGACCTCTTCATTTGTCAATTAGTTAAAATTTAATATATTTATCCTTGATATCTAAAGGAACGTACAAATTTGAACAGATGAACGAAATAGTTGACACAGTTGCAATAAATAAGTGGCGAATAGGTGTCGCTTTGGAGTGTGAAGTGTACCGAGATACTAGTTTTTTTTTTACGTTCTAGTTGCAATATTTATTTTTTTTTCGGTTTGTGTTGTGTATAAATGTATATAATATTTATTGTAAATATTTCGCGAAGTAAATTTACTCTGACCATAGTTAAAAATATTGTGAATACATATGTATAGTAAAAAAAGTATTAAATTATTTAGTACTGCAATTTGTGATAGCAGAATAAGTATAGATTTAGATATTTTTGTACAATACGTAACAGTAAAAAGAAACACATTAGTGAAATAAACAATTCCTTTTACTAAAATTATTTTACATTTATAATCCATGCTGACTCTGTGTGAGTGTAATTTAAATAGGAGGAGTAGAAATCAAAAAAGGTCCTTTTCAGAAAGTTCTATTCTTAAAAAATAGCTTAGGGAACCGGTTTCGTGTTATGTAAATGAAGGTATTAAAGTTGTTAAAAAGAACTAAGCGAACTCGACGGAATATTCGATTTAGTTCTTTTTAAAAATAGTTTAGTTTTCAAATAATAGAATTTTGTGACAGAGAACCTTTTTTGATTTCTACTCCTCCTATTTATTTTACATTTAGAACTCGTACCCCGTAAGAACAATTCCAAAATTCCAACGTCACTAACTTTATAAATAAAACAAGTATTAATTTATTTTAAAGATGTAATTTTAAATATCGAAGCTAATTCATCGATTTCTTAGGTGAAAGTTTTTAAGTAGAAACTCACAGACATTTATTCGTTTATATATTCAAAAACTTGGCAAACTAAGTAACTTCAGTTTTCCAAATATGTTCCCTACACATCGTTGTATGATTTGGGCTAATTGCGGTCCTGAGAGGAAACGCCAAAAATACTTAGATATGTTCTGCGCAACATAAAAGTATGCCAAGGTATACAGGATGTTCAGTTTCCGCTACAAACAGTATAAGCTGGGTTCTTTATGTGGATATATTATTACGTTTATGGAGGTGTCTCCTCAATCTAAATCAATTTACTTCAATATTCTCTAAACTTACCGTATTCTTAAACGCCTTACCCATTTGAGTGTATTTCTTCGAGTTTTCGACACTACATCGAACATTTTTCAATATAGACTAGCATTTATAAGATATCCTTTGAAATCGTTACCACGTTTGATTCATACTACTTTACTTTTTTTAATGGAACAGACAGCATATTTCTTCAAAGTGCGATGGAGAAATGTGTTGTTTTCTAGAGAAACTAAACATGAAGTTATGCAGTTTGCTAAAACGCATAGAGTACTTGAACGAAATTCTCTAAATTTTTGTTTTTTTAAAGATGCCCAGTAGAACTAACCTGCATGCGTCGAATTTCAACATCTATTTGAAGTAATGCCGTTTCTTTTATTTTCTTGAATATTTACACTTTAAGAGTAATATTTTGTGTAATGTTCGCTTTATATATTGACATAAGAAATTCGTCTAGAAACTTTTTCCAATTGAATTTTAATCAACATTTTTCTGCTTATTTTCGTTATTTGTTAGTTATAGATGTTTATTAACTTCCTCTGAAATTGGTCGCAGCACAGCAAAATACTTATTTGCATAGTTTCATATTTAGTTTACTAAAGAATGACGCATTTTAGGTATACAGAAAGAAAGAAGATCTTCGCTTTTAGATTCTGGGCGCTGCATTAAAAAAATGAAATAACATGAATGCAGCATGGAAAAAATATCGGCGATGATCTTGTGGAATTCGGTTAATATAAAGAAAATTGTCTAATATTAAGGCGTTTAAGATATCGGTCTTTAAAGAAGCAGCAGGATTTTATAATAATCTCAAATTACCTCAATTACCTTAAAAACTAAGACAAATAGGTATAGGGAATATTGAAGAAGCTTGAGATGAATTGAGAGGGTGCGCCCGTAATCGTAATAATTCGTTGCAGAAACTGAATACTCTGTACATTTCAGCATAATTTTATGCTGTGCAAAACTTCTCCCTTAAGATTTCTTTATTTGAAAACTCTTTCTAAAATGCCCAGGAAAGAAGTTACCTTTCGCTCACGCGCTAGGTAGATACGCTGTATAAAGATGAGAGCCGGATATTTGCAATATTCAATACAAAATTGAATAATAATAATAGTGATAATGTGAATGTATAAGCTCTTCGTGCTCAGTTAACAAGGTTATATATCTCCAAATTCAGCAATATCGCTTACACCAGAAGAATTCGCGGGCTTCATTTATAAGAATTTTAAGAGAGTTTGAACTGTTTGTTACTTTTATTTAACATATTTACAAGGTTCAGGCTGGAGTACTGCCCGATGATTGGGAACCCCACATATACTCTAAAATTACATGTAAAATTGATGGCAGCTTTGTTACCAACGACTTTACATGTAATTTTACTAACAGTAAAATAAAATTCATAACGCGTCCAAAATTTATGGTAGTATTTATGGTAAAATTTAAGTAAATTTAATAATTTTATATTTAATGTACATGTAATTTTCATGGCTCATATTTATTGATCTACTAAACATATTAATGGTATTTAAATTACAATTTCATTTTGCTTTGTTATAAACTACGTACCGGTAATTGCAATATTATTCGATGTTAATGAATACTAAAAATGTTACTGAAAAATTACATACTTTTTCCAGAAAAATCCTTACAAAATCTTAAATATTATCAAAAAAATTGGTAATTTTACTTAAATATTTTTATTACATCTGAAAAGTCGGTTAAAACGCAAGTAAACTAAAATTTATATTACTTACCGTTATCAATTTGAAACGTTATAACCAGTAATGTTACTAAGTTACCATAGCAAAATTACTACAATTTTTTAGCGTGTATGACGTATATAATGTTCGTATTGAAATAGTTTAAAGACGATTTCTGGACCGATTGATTTGTTCCTTGAAGTACTACATATCTAATGTTTCATTACTCGGGAATTGACCCAAGATCATAAGTGTTTTCATTCAATCTTTTAAATTATATTATATGAACCATTTTATTTATGTTGCAAATACGAGTCTTATTCAAATTTCCGGTATACGGTACATGCAGCAACTTTATTGTGTAACACGTCAAATCTATGTTTCAATTCCGTAAGCGGATTTACTTACTACAAAAAATTAATGCTTAGGTAGCTTACATATTTTCTATAATTGTCAATCTATGAAAGGGATAACTATATGCATATGTATTTTTTCCGTAGAATTCAAATATCGTAATGAACACGTTCTTATTTTAAATACAAACAGTAAGTGCCTTTGATTTGAGAGCACAATTTGCCGGAAATAAAAAAATTACAATGACAATTGTCCAGATAAAACAATAAACGAGGGTATTTCTACAATATACTTGTAGGCAATTCACATGTTTATCTACTTTTAGCACTTCATTCCTTGTTTTGATTTACCATTTAATTGGTAAACAACACATAAGTATCGGCAACCTCCGCACCACACAAGTTTAATTAATTATATAATAATTAACCCGGATTAATTATTGTATTACTATATAATAAATTAAACTTGTGTGGTGTGAAGGTTGCCGATACTTATGTGTTGTATACCATACTACGCCACAGTCCTCGCTATCATTATTACCTTTTACTTGTTTATTATTTCGCTTAATATTTATTAGATTATGGAATGATTTAACAATAAAAAAATACAATATGTTCCAGTGTTACTTCTGCATTTAAACAAAAGTAGTATATTATTAAAATTATCTTCCTTTCGATAAAGCTAGAGCCACCTGCAATTTACATTTATATATAAATGTTAACATGCATGAAAACCACGTATTTCCACATATTTCATTACCATACATAGAAATCTACTTTGAACGCCAAAACGGGTTATATTTTTCACGAAATAATAACGCGTATATAGTTCAACGTTTTCAAAAGTGGTTTTCATAGAAAGGTAGGCCACGAACATTTTCTCATTCAACCAACCCTCTATTCCATATCACTTACGCAATTCCAATAACGAGTTCATTACCTAGGACAGTCTGAATTAATGTAGTGTGTTCACATAGTGTAGTGCAAAATTAGCGTAGGAATTAGTGTGAAATTAGTGCAATACTTCTCACTAATCTGGTAACTGACACTAATGATTTGCTTTGTCACATTGTAACCTAAAATTTGTTGATATTAAGAATTTCTTTCGTTATGTACATGAATTACACATTATATGGTATGCAGTTTGTACAGTAGTTATGACATACGAATTCAACAAACAAATGTAGAATGTGTTGATGCAACGCTGTGGTAGTATCCAAATTTTGAGTTTCGCAATACACTAATTCTCATTTCTGAACTACAGCCCTATGTGAACGATTGTATTAAACTACATTGCACAAACGTAACACGGGACAAAATAAACACGTATGTGTAAACTACGAGACATAAAAGCAAACACATATATAGAGCGTTCAAGTGTCATGTATCATGATGCATATCCACTCCATAGTGATCTACGAATTCATTGATTCTGTAGCATTCCATCTCCATCAAGACATGTTTTATGTTTGTTTTGAACTTATATTGGGGGCAATTCTTTAACTTTTCGTATTAGAATATTGTATAGTTTACTCCCCTAATAATCCAATATGTTCTGCGTACATCCCACGCTATGGTGCGGCGTTCCTAAGTGGGTACAATTGCGGGAGGTTATAACCGCTCGTCGTGTATTCGTTTATGTTGTTGCGGTGTACATGTACATGTATACAGTGATGTCAAAGTAAGTATTTTTTTCTGCGTAAAGTAAGTTCTACATGACTCAGAATGCTATAAATTACGCTGCGGTTGAATAGCTTTTTTCTGAAGCAGAAATATTCTAGAGGCCTCGGTGGATACACCCGATAATAGAACACAATCGCGCAGATCGGAGTGGAATATAGCGAAGTATGCGGTTCTGGGACCACCGCGAGTTGCTGGTTTTTTCAATCTTTGCAAGGCATACAAGGTTGATGTGAATGTGGGTGCTAGCTTGTCAACATGCGCTCCCCATTTTAATTTTGAATCGATTTTTAGGTCCAGGAAATTAATGTTAAAGTCCACATTGATTTTTCCTAGATTGATTTTTAATTTGTTGGCGACAAACCAATTTCTGGCGTCGCCAACGGCTCGTTCTGTGGAATCCTCCAGCAGGCACCCGGACAATCAAAGAGATGTTATCAGCTTATAAGCATATTTGGGTATCCCAGACACTAATGTGCAGGTCGTTAATAAAAATATTAAACAGCAGGGCGCCGATTATAGATCCTTGATCTGTTGTTGATACCGGAATTTGTGCACTGTTCGCTATTAGTTTTCCGACAGTACAGAAATAATCATTAAGTCTTTCAGTCGATAGAGTGGAGTACAGTTATAGCAGTTTCATTAAGAAACCAAAGGGAAAGAATAATTCTGAATTAAATTAGAACTGGTTAAGGAAAAGGAAGAAGAAGAAATCTTCATATTTTCCAAATTTTAATATTTATTATAACAAAGCTTTCCTATAATAAAAATTATCTTTTCGCCCTTTGTGCCTTCTTTACTCGTCTTCCAGAGTCGGCTTTATTGATCAAGGATATAGTGTTGACAGACACATATAAATAGTCCGGTATAGATCAACTCGTTCTCTATTACATCCATAATTAGGGCAAAAAAAATTAATAAATGGGGAGAAATATGTAAATGTATCATATTATTAGAAAAAAAGGGTGTTGTTTGAAATTCTTGCATGTGCTGATGACTACAGATTTACTCTTATTTGTAGCTAGTTTAATCGAAGGATTACGTTATATACCCTATGGCTACTGAAATCAGTGTCTAAAATACCCTTATTTCTTCTACATACGCATTTTTCTTGTAGGTATATGACGCGGGCCTGTAGGAATCCAGTTTAATTGCCAATAATACCAACGTAAAACAATAACACTAATCCAGTTCTAAATGTAGAATGTTAACCCCGATAAATCACAATCCGGGCAGCATCGGTGGCGAACGGTTGACGCGCCCTCAGTCTTCTCCGGTAGTCACCACCGGCTCGGTTCTCCCAAATAGTAAAAGCGAGCGCTTACACACATACGCACACCCATACAATGACGTGTAGGGGCCCTACTCCACTATTACTAAACAACGGAGAGTAACAGATGTGCGAATGATTCTTCTCTACGAGAGAGTGTGTGTATTGTACGGAATGGGTCTATTTGGACCCCTCTCGACTCTCTCCGCGTGTTATGATTAATGTGGGGCTGTCAGAGGCCGTGTTTATCCCAGCCCTTTTATTCCGACACGACTCACTGCACAAGTACCAAAACTTACCCCCGGGAGTCGCGCTGCTAAGAAGCATGAGAGCACCGCCGCCTGATGTCAACTAGTGTCCTTGGCGGGGTTAGGTAATGCGACCTCACCGAATTTCCGTTTCGCGAACACCTTCTTCCTGGATGATGCGGTGTCTTCATTGTCTACAATTAAGTTACTTGTTTAGAGATCATTAACTGGGCATGAACGACTTTACATTCGCGAAGTGAATTTGGATACTTGCTCGTAGAAACAAGTGAATTCGGGATAAATCTTTACAGAAAATTTAAATAAAAGTTAATAATAAAAAATTCTTATCCTTTTATTATTAAGATTTATTTCCATACAATTGTTTGTTGGGTATGACGTCACTGGATCTCTTTTTAAATACGAACCCACCTCTTTTCAGCAATTGCTTGACAGAATATAAAGCTTCCTTCATGGCAAAATAAAAATATCATGTGGTTATATAACAGTTGCTTCGGGAAAAAGTCATTTAAAACCTAAAACTAATTGTAAGATGCATACATCAACTTGGCTATGAAATAACAAATAATAATTTAATCAAGTTATGATTGACAGAAAACATTCCACAATCAACAGAAAATAATTATTTTTTTACATTTTTAAGTGTCATGCATATGTTAATTATCAATTCTGTGCAAGAATTATTAGTATTAAAAATGGCAATTTTAAGAGAGCGTAAAAGAACCTATGTTCCTATAATGTTGGAGGTAGGATAAGAAGTTTTGCAAGACACGATTTATTCAATAATATTAATGCCAACAGAATTTGGAACTGTTTGGAAAACCGCGAAAGCGATTCGAACAAATAGATGCAGTAAAAAATAATCCCAAAGCGTGGTAGACCGCAAACACCAACAAATTATGATACGATTAGATGTATTATTAGCAGCATCGGAAGATCCACATTCATCAACAAGACAATTAGCACTTGATAAAAATATTTACTCAATCATCTGTGATGAAAACTTTTAAAAAGGAAACAGTGAAGCGCAATTGATAAACAAGCTGAACCTGAAGATGATTTTCATAGGAGGCTCTAGGTTTGGGAAGGAATGTTAGAAATTTGCAATGATAATCAAAATGTAAATTTCTTTTCTTAGGCGAGGCTACTTTTTGCCGCAATGTTCATGTAAACCATCATAATAACAGCAGATACTGGGCATCGCAAAACCCGCATTGGGGTATTTCATCGGGATTTTTAAGTAATGCTCTACATGCATTGCTGGTAAATAAAATAAAGAATTCTCACATAACATCATTCATGTCTACTTATCTTACCTTACTTATTCTGCACTCCACCTTATTTGTAATTATTTACTTATCTCAAAACCCATTTAGTTATTTCATAGCCAAGTTAATATATCTTAGTTTAAGATATTAAACGGCATTTTCTTGAAACAATTGTTATGTGTTCCCGCGTTATTTTTATTTGAGTACAAAGAGGATTTTATATTCTATCAAACAATTGAAGAAAATTTATAGACCCTATTTAAAAATATTGGGTGACTAACAAACAGTTGAACGAAAATAAAATTGTTTATGCCAGTTATGTCGACAAGAATTTCCTGCATAACGTTTGCTTCTTTTTTGTGTAAAATCTATGATAACAAAAAAAAGTGCTTCCATACTATATATACATATATAGACCAGAGAAGAATAGCAAGCGAAAGAAAATGTTATTTTATGGACTACTAAATTTATAAATTTATATTAATAAAACACCAACACTTTTCAAGTGAATGTCCACTCTTCAACAAGGTGGGAGTTATGGTATTAACAGAAGTACATAAACTACGTTAAATTTATAAGTATGCGAAAATTATCGAAGGAATTGCATTAGCGCATTTACGAGATACATTTCTGCTTTTCATTAATAAAGCAATAAGCTGCTCCCGTTGATACAATGTAGCACATCAAAAATAATTGTTTTAGTAGGAGAAGAATAATTTAAAACATCAGTTGTAGATAGAACAAAGTATTGGTAAAGTTCGGTACCATTGCATCCTAACTTAAAAACTTGATCTCCTGAAACTTCTAGACCAGTTACATAAGCGATTTTATCGCGCTAAAAACACGATTGCTCACAATTTATCCCAACAAAACTATTTGTTTTTTTTAAAGTTACGTGCCACTGTGCGTATCAAACGTGTATGTAGATATATGAAATGGCATTTAATCGTAAATATGGCATCGCGTCTTAATGGATTTTCATTATGACCTTCGCCTACAGCCATTACCGAAAAATAGTTTCGCATGTTTACGTTGAAAGAATAAATAACGGCACTCTTGCAATAAAACAATCTAAAAAACAGCAATTAAGCAGAGGGAACCTACATGGAAAGCTCGTAATAAGTCAACTTCGTAATTAAACAACGTAAAATCTATTCTGGTGGGTAGCTATGAATGAGCCAAACATTTTTTCCGTTCTCTCGACAATTTAATTTAGAAAACTAGGATTATAGACCATGGCATCTTCTTTACTTTCCGTTTTTTTTGTACGTGTATATGTAGAGACTGTTAAGGCGTTCGGACCTCAATTTGTTTCTGTTCCTTGCTATTCCTATTACTTCATTTGTTCGTATTTCTTTGAACTAATTTTTCCAGGTTTTTAAATTTTGTTCGTCGTAAATAGCGAGCACTTTTTGTTTCACTTCTGCATTAGATTTATTTTATGTTAATTTCGTACCTTATTCCTTCAAGAATTTCTACTTGAATTTGCTTTTGATTATATGTATTTCGGGATCCTTCACAATTAGCTCTAATTCTTGCATTTCTTTACTTTGGGATATGTATTTGTTTAAATTCTTCTGATTCTTTACTATGTCATTTTCACATCATTCTGTTTTTATTTATAAACCAATATCCTTTTTGCATAATAATTGTTGAGTTACTGTTGTAATTATTATTTCTAAATGTGTCCACTTTTCATGGTTTCATATTGCCTTCTTCTCAGTGAATATCTGAATTCTTTCTGTATCTTTATCTTCCTACTTCTTTCTGTCTACAAGATTTTTCCCATTCCATTTCAATTTTGATTAAAATAATCTGAATTCATTTCAGCTTCTCTCCAACTGTAATGTGTACTACAACGTTTATATTTTCTCGATAAAAAAATCGTTCATCATCTGAAGAAATCCACGTCCCTTTATATATTTCATGCACTGGCATTTTGAACAGCTCATGTATTCTTCTTTACAAAATTCTAATTCCTCTTCCAGATCCTTTTAGAAAACTTCTATTCTTATGTCCAATTCCAGAATATCATATCATAAGAGTTTGAATCTTCTTAATCAGAAATGCTGTGCCAAAAATGTTGTTCTTATCTCTTTGGATTTTTTAGGACTGAATATGTAAGTCTCAGAAAGAAAAGAAAACATATCTGCACTTCTGTGCGAAAAAGGAATTTAAGAATATGGAATCACAGTTTCTTCTGATTTCGCTCTCACTAAACAGCAACCATATGTCTTATTTGCTAAAGGTCAGTGATCAAAATACTTAAGCCAAATGCGTACTAATACATACATGTTTTCATTTTTTTAGCCCTTAGGACTTACTCCTAATCTGAGAAAATAACTGCGTACCTAACATAGGCAAAACCACACTGTGAACAAATTAGCAAGGCTAAAATTTTAAATATGTGGAAAGAACTCGATAAAGTTGTTTGGTTGCCAAAGACAAAGCTATAGCTTGGAGAAGAGAATACTAAAGAAGTATATGGAATAGTACCTGGGTAAATGAGGACTACACTGTCAAAAAAGTATCGGAAGGTAAAGACATAATATACAAACGAGAAGCGTTTGCGAAAGGGCTGTTAACCGTTCTAGGTGAATAGAAAATGGATTTTTGAACGATGCTTGACAGGTGACTACAAAGACATTATTATAATTGTGTAAGGTATTGCCCAAAATCTCCAGCAAACCTTTCGCCGTGATGGAGACATAGAAAGTGGTTAGAACAGTTGCTTACCACAGCTCGGAAAGTAGCCGATATATCAAAATGGTAGACGTCTAAAAATATAGAATATGAAGAAGTAATGATCAAAAGAAAATTGGGTCCTCCTTAGCACTGTGAATTGAAACTGACATAGAGATCCGATTGCAGTAATTTTTGAATGATTTTATCGTTTGGCAGAAGTTGATACAAGTAAGGAACCGAGTAAAATAAATAATATGAGTAATTTCTGCCTTTTGCTGCAATATCAAATAAGAGCCTATAAGAAATAAGTAATGCCTATGATAACCGTCGTTCCTGCTGCGTTTAGCAATATGTTTCTCCAATTATTATGGTATACAACAACAAAACTATTTCATTGTCAGGCAAATATCCTTAATTATTAGAGCTATATTATAAAAACAAGAAACCTTACTTCTACCGTCTAGATGGTGCTGTGTTAAAAAGCTGCAATATTATTAATTTGTTCAAAGAAATAGATATGAAATCATTTCATCGTATCTGCCTTTAAACCCAATAGTTTCAATGATTATAAAGAGCATGAAAATAAAAAAGGCAGACAATTTCAGTGCTGATTTTTAGAAGGCAGGCGTTTTTTAATTCACTATACAAAAAATATCCCGATATAGTAAATGCACAAACTAAAAGATGTTGTCTTCATCACAATTTCACAGGGGACGCAGAATGCACCTTTAATTGAAATTCATGCTGTAAACTTTTATAATATGTTGATTACCTTTGGAGCATTGCACCTTTGACATGTCTAAAATACGTTAGATGTTTTAAATGCTCCGAAAAGGTAGTGAATATGTGTTTTGGTGACTAAAAAAAACATGAAAAGTCGGATAGAAACTCCCAGTTAGAAAAAACATTCTTGGAAAATCAATCCCTAAGAGGGTAAATTGATTTCATTTTATAAACTATATAGATGTGAACTATGATGAAATCATATACCTAAATTGCTACCAGCTCCCTAACTAACAGGGTTTATTTGCTCATCTCAAAGGCTATATTTTAAAATTGAACACTACGTTCAAGCTCAAGGAAGTGCTTAATTTGGTACAAGAACCTGTTTCGCATGAAATTACAGAGAAATGGCGAACTTGCAAAAATGTTGAAGGGAATATGCAGCAATAGGATTTCTGCATCGAAAAGGTTATAGAACTATTAATAGTTAATATCAACACAAACGTGATACTCAAAATGGGTAATAAAATATTTGGTGTTTTTACATCTTAAGCAAGATGATCTTAGAGAAAACTCAGCTTTTTTAGTGATTATCGAAATGATCACGAAAAAAAGCAATTGTCTCCCCTCTTGGATGTGCTATTGCACCATCTTGCTGAAAATAACCGTGCTGAAGTTTATCATAGTATAATCGATGAATAATTTCAGTCAAAGATGTTATTCATGTACCTATCAGGATTAACGGTAAAATTGAAGAGCACAGAACCAATTGTTCTTCTCCGAGAAACCGCTATCCAAACGCCGCGTCTTCGAGAAAATATTGGGAATTGAGTAAAATAGTATGGGTTCTGATTGCTACATATTTTGAGAATTGACGTACGCCGAGACGTAAGACCATGCTTCATCGAAAAGAACGTCAAATCCAGCAACTACTAACAAACCACCACGCAAAATGTCGCGGATGATTTGCTGGCAAAATTGTTTGATAGGATTGCATCTTATATGGATACATCGATACATGCTTTTAATCAATGGTTCTGCACATGCTAAACCAAAGCCCAGTTTCTTGGGAGAGTATCCTCGAGGATTTTGTAGAGTCTTCTTTCATACGCTTACGAACGTCATTGACGACTTCTTCTGTACGAACAGGTGGTTCTACATCAGTTCGATAATAATTTCTAAAAATATATTACATTAAATATGACAAATTCGATTTTTTACGTTATCACTTTTATTCAATAAGAAAATACATTTCATGAATAAAATTGTACGTTGAACCTTTTGTTGCTGACTCGACTTGATAAACAGAACATGAACATAGTGACTTTCTCAAATTTAAACTTATATAACACATAAGTATCGGCTTACTTATGTGTTGTTTACCATACTACGCCACAGTCCTTGCTATCATTATTAAACTTATACACTATTTCCAACAAGGGATGAGATCCATATAGTGAGCTCTCAGTTTTGAATACCCTGTATACGTTTAAAACATTTTATTGGTTACAATCCTAGCAAGTCAATATCTCAAATTGACGCACGAAATGTTATTTCCTATTCTACAATCGCTCATTCCAAGCAAACAAACACTTCGTACATTTTTAGGATAACGCTAGATACAAACGTAATCTATAAAAAGATAAGCTTTATAGGAATTTATCTTTAGCCGAAGGCGATTAAATACGGCAAAGCAGAATAGAATATATGTATGTATATTCGTTCCCAAAGTATCGCAGACTGCTTCTGATACAGTTCGCTGTTTAAATCAGTCACCCCCTCTGTTTGACGTGGCTCGGGGATACAAAGGGAGCATTGGACCGTGAAATTCGATGAAATGCGACGGTGTACACATATGACCCTTCATCTGTGTACTTCAATCACAGCTATCGTGATTTTTAGCCCTCCAAATAAACGTTAATTTTTTTACCGGGTTTTTAACTAAAAAGAGTCCCTGCAGATGTTGCGGTCGGTTGACATTCTTACAAACCAAGCTTATTTTTCTCAATAGCAAAACAAAAATTGCTTAGATCGCAATATTGAGAATAAAACAATAACAAATTTTCTGAGGTATTTGTATGTATGAAGCTTTGCAGTTTCCTGTTAACACAATTGTGGAAGTTTATACGTCGATAATGTTGACATTGTTTCATACACAGTACATTCTTTATAGACGCCTCATACAAAATGGCATGGTAAAAGCTGCATTTAGGTTCTTAGATAATGTTTGCCTGTGGTTTGCAGCGTCTTCTACAAAATTCAACGTTAGAATCCCTATTCTTGTAAATAAAAAGGATAGTAGGTACATGGTTTTAGTTCATCTTTGTTTCTTTTTTAAATTAGTGGGCTTTGTTAGTGGGCACTACCAAATAAAAACGGATTGTGTTACGTAATTATGATAGCAAAATAAAAATTGCCAATATGAAAAGTTAGAAATCAACTTCCTCTGCAGAACAAATTGTTACGTTTAAGAAGAAACAGAAGTAACAGCTGAATTCTTTTTTTTTTTAACAGAACATAGTAGAAGATATTTTCGTGAATATCTAGCAGGACTGTAATAGTGGATTTATCAGTTCTAAATCCATTTTGGGATTGAGAAAGTAAACTATATTTGTTAATTGATCTGTTTATTCTGTTGATCATTGCGTACTCCAAAAAGAGAAAATAGTGTAATCGGCTTGTAATTCGACAAAGAGTTTTGATCTCGCTTTTTAAAAATAGGTGTTATTGAGGCAACTTTCAGAGTCTTAGGGAAAGTACCTGTTTCAAATGAGACGTTAATTTAGTGTGTTACTGGTTTAACCAATTCGTACTTAAATTCTCTCATAATGCGAGCGATAACGCCATCAGGACCCGAGGTGGATTTCTTTTTAACGTTAGCAAAAATTGTGAGCATTTCACCTTCAGAGTAGGGATGCAAATACATTAATCGTATGAGTATTGGAAAGAGACATATTAAAAATGGACCAACGATGTTTTATGTGTAGCTTGAAAGAAGTACTAGTAAATCTGGATACCTTTTATGTAACTAATACTAGTAATAAGTCTTTTAAGTTCTTGATTGTTAGAATAGGAATGAGAGAGATATATCGAAGCAAAAGAAAAACGTGTTGAAAAAAGCTTCGAATTTACTGTTTAAGTAACATATCGGCCAGGAATTCGTTTTCTAAACGAGTGCCAAATAGTTTTTAGATATCTTACGATATCCAAACTGTTTGAACCGCTTTCAGTACTTTCGGAATAAGAAGTATTAATCTATAATTTGAGTAAGTAACGTCTTTGACTACAAATCTTTTCCTTGAAAATTTGTAAAAATATCAATTATTAAACTAGAATTGGTTGTAACTTTACTTGCATCAAAAACTGAATAAAAGCGATATATTTGTTGTCGTTAGATGAACAATCAACATTCAAATAACTAGCGATAATGACTAATATATTTACTAGTGCAGTATCCAACATAAGCTCAAAGATTAAATTTTTTTTAATTTCCTTAATTTCTGTCAATATTGCAATGTAGCCCCTGGTTAAATAAATGCATTTACGCCAACGTTCAACTAATTTTTTTTAACCATTCTCAAATAATTTCTTCGAAGTCTTCGCAATCCACCTATTTTTAGCCCGTGTCACTTCATTTAAGTTCTGAAATCGAACATCCTGTAGTGGTTTCTTATTGGCCAAATTAGTATTAAGTTCCCTGCACAATGCCTTCGAAGCGTTCTTCGTTTCACGTGCGGCGCACGATCCTACGTTGTCCTGTTGCAATAACGGTCGTTTATGTAACCTTTGTTTGCAAAGGGCTACAGTTGTCCAGATAAAAGAGTAGAATAGTATTCCACGTTAATGATAATACCTCGCAGTAGAAAATCTATAAAAACTGCACGCGCTTTCATTGCAGTCCCTTCTTCGGATTTACGCAATTCTTTGCACGGCTGTAGTACGGTACCAATGTTTTATCGGTAGTCATTATGCATTTCCAGAATTGGTCGCCGTAATAAGTTAACAGCGTTTGAAGTTGACGGCAAGTAACACTCCTGTTGGGTTTTTGTTCAGGTCCCAGCGGGTTGAAACCTTACTGATGTCCAAACATTCATGTCATGTACCTATTTTTAAATTAACACTAATTTAGTCGTTTTGCGGTAGATCCTCCACGGTATTAGTATTTCGATCATTTACAGAAGTCCTTGAACGTTCACTGCGTGGATAACCCATGCATCCACCGATAAACAGTGCTTAGATTCCGCGAATTTACCAAATACCCCTCGCAGACGTTGAACATTTTCAGATGTTTTCACGCTCATATCAGAGAATATCATTGGCCCGTTGTAATTTAGCCGAGTCTTTCGTAGTTACCCAAACAGTGCTGCGCTAATGCATTCGTATCGGTACAGCGACGGAATTAGATTAACTAATATTGCAGGTGATCGCCTCGTCAGTATGTCAATACTTATTTCCGCCCTTAGCACAATCTAAACATTTTGCGGAGTTGAACTAGGACGCAATTCCTAAAACATTGGAAGCGTCCGTAGTGATGATATAAATGAAGCGAGAAGAATCTTTCAAAATAGGAAATGCAGACATCATTAAACCTCTACCTTCTTATCTACACAATTTTGTGTACATTAAAAAGGTAAAAGAATACTTTACTGACGAAACTATTTCAGTATGTTGATTCTAATTATGCTTTCTGTCAACAATAGACCTAAAATCTTTGCATAAACATTACAACCATCCCTATAGCTACTGGTAGTGATTTAATGTAACTACAATTAAAAACTAGATTGTTTTTCTGATACACAAACTGGAATATCTTTTTACTTTACTTTACTCTTAAAAATCCTAAGAAGTCCTAATGATATTCAAGAAATTAAGCTATGTACATATTTTAAAGCTCAACAACTAATATCTTCTCTATGTACTAAAAGACAACAGTTAAAAATTTATTGTCCCTTACTTGAAAGCAATTAGATGGATTAGTGGGTTCCTTGTATAACGCCTATTTATTCTTTAAAGCGTACTGTAAAGGCTTTAAAAGTTAGATATTTACTACAATGTTGAAAATATCTTTGAGATGTTCTAACACTACACCGAAAATACAAATTAATTGTTTTGTTTTAGGAGTATATAAATTGTTTTTTTTTTAAATTCCTCTTTTACTAAAGCTATAAAAGTGGAGATAAAAACAGGCCAAATTTTCATAAACTACAAATCCAAATATTAAAAAAAAATAGATGAATTGCATTGTGTAGATGTCTATATTTCATTTCCGTGAATAGTAATATAACTTTTCATGTATTTGCGTCATCCATACAATTTTTAATAGGATACGTTTTTGTTAATTATATTAAAACGCAGCGTCTAGTACGTTTGATACAATAAACCGTATTACAATCGCATATACTCAGATTCCACGAAATTTAAACAAAAGGATACAAGCGATAATGTTTTTGATAACTTGATTCCGAAAATTTCAAATATACTACCTACATAAACATACAATTTCATCCATAACGTTCACACCATATTAGAGAAAATTGCTTTTTTGAAAATATTTGGGGAGGGGTGCACACCAAACCAAGCATAAAAAAAACATAATAACTTATAGGTGAAAAATCTGAAAATTTAAAAATCATAAAAATTAAAACACTCTATAAGTGAAAATGTTACACTTTTTTCAAGAAAAAGAAAAGCCATTTTCAGTTACCAACAGTACTAGTTTCTGCACAGTAAACAATATAGTAACTCTAGATAGCGTCAAATTTCCAAAAATACTTCGATAACGAAACTCAACGGAATGTTCCCATTTTTAGAAATAGCATCATGCAAGCGATGCAGGGACGCAACTGAGTTTTATGCAATACTGTCCTTTTTCACCAGTTACTCTGTAGAATATTAAATTTTACCGACAAACAAGACTATTATTTGGGAAACGACATTTATTTTAATTTAATTTAGTTTGAACAAAATTACAACTGAGATACGACTGAAATTATTCTGGGGACTATCGTAGGGAAATTCTACATTGAATCAGAAGTTTTAGAATGTGAGGAAATTGAACAGAAGAGAAATTATTATTCTGTTTCACCATTATCATCGTATAACATTCCCCTAACTCCCACCTACCTACATCGTAAGAGATAAAAGGAGTTAAAGCTATTGAAAATGAGCTCGTTGCCTCCATAACATTACAGTAGATACCTTTACAATTTATAGAAAAACATGCACTTTTGGTGATCACATCATCATTAAAAATTCAGGCAGTGCTATGTGAACCTGATACCTACCATATGCCTAACTGTGTTACATGTAAGTGTATGTTTACTTTGAGCCAAAATTTCGTGTTTTAATTGATTGTAATGCAGAACATGTTTGTAGTATTCATAAATTTGAAAACTAACACTGCCTTCTCGTGTAAACAAACTCCAAATAGTTCCTATATTGAATTCTAGTTACGAAACATAAAATGAAACTGAAAGCCGAAAACAGACAAGCACTTGGTCCCCTATTGTACCTTTCGTTTTGCACGCATTCCCTATAACGTCTTACATCTTACATGTTACGTTTTATACATCGCTTCCGCCATTACTTCTTCTTCTCCTTACATCTTCCATACGAACATTTTTAGTGAAGAACGTCCATGTCGTCAAAATGAATGGAAGGGAGATTTCCGCATAATGGACGCAGCGATTGCTCACAATTGACCATAAACACGCACGTGTGTCAACCTCAAAGGTCAACGCGATTTTAGAGAGCAAATGAGCTTTGACGTCTATTCATAACTGTTGACGAAATATGGATTCATCTCGGCACACCTGATATTAAAGAACATTTCAAATAGTGGGTTTTCCGCGAGCAACCGGCGCCAAAGGGGGCCAAAGCCACTTTATCGGCCAACAAGATCACGGCCACAATTCTTTGGGATGTACGCGACATAATCCACGTTGATTGCCTTGGAAAGGACAAAACGATTAATGGCGAATATTATGCCAACTTATTGGATCGTTTCAACAATGCTGTGAAAGAAAAAAGTCCGCATTTGCAGAAAAAAATTCTCTTTTGTCAAGACAATGCACGCCAGGGTAAAATTTCATGAGTTAGGATACGAATTGCTTCCGCACCCTTCATATTTGCCAGATTTAGACCTCAATGATTATTCCCTACTTTCGAATATGAGAAAATGTCTCGGCGGAAAACGATTTGGTTTAAACAGAAACAAACGCCTATTTTTCAAAATTGAAGAAATCGTAGTTTTTAGGTGAGATACAAAAGATAGAAAAACGTAGGAGAAAGTGTATCGATCTCAAAGAAGAGAGTTGAGAAATAAAATTAATTTTTCGCATAAAAATGTTTTTTTCTCGTCGTATTTATCGAGTTCTCCTCATAAATTGCTTATTAAAGTGTGCTTTGAACTTATACTGTACTTGCTTATCACTGTCAGGTAATTAATATGCCGGTGTTAAAGTGTCTACATTGAAGAAAAGCCTTACTGATCCAACAGTTATTGATATCTACGTCAACAACATAATTTTCTTTCAAAATACAAAATTCACTATTTTCCTATAATTTTCCTTTACAGAAAGTAATATGAATTTAACTTTGAATTTGTCGAACCCGATCAAGGGAAACGCATCTATACCTCAATAGGCATATCACCCACCATTTGTCATCATAAGCTATGGTTGCTAGTTTTAACCAGATGTCAAATGTTAAAATACTTTTTTTTAAGAAATTGAGTATTTCAATAGCTACTGCATTTTTGTTTACGAAATAGAACCTAAATAAATAAACGATAAAAAATAGTGACCGTTTTATACGTGGATGGCCCTGTATAAATATGAATACTTCGTATATGTATAACTTTCGATATATAGCCCTGTTAGTAATATGATGAAAAAGTCGAACTATTGTTTAATTGCGACCCACGGTGCAGGTGAATTATTTCTGTTACAAACAAACTGAAAAAGTTGGCAAAATACAGCGTAAAGCGTGAATTTTAACAGAGTGCGGTCGAACGGGTTAATAAAGTCCGCCGTCGCCATATTCATCTCTATCGTCCCTATGGAAAGGGTGTAGAATCGTGAGTCGATCGCTACATGCAGTCAGCAGAGCATAACATGTGATTATGTGTTGCTTGCGAACAATTAAAAACTCGAATCAGTCCGCTACCGTCGTCCTTGTCCGAATCGCGTGTATCTCATTAGCGTGACAAAGATGTTCGACGCCTACGTGTAGATACGTCGCAGGATCGACGACAGTAGTTCTCGGTTTTCCCACTGCGGCAGTGGTAATTAGGCCCTTTGAACTCGCGTCACAATCGCCCTAATCGCTAATCAAGTTACCTGCTGTCCCAATCAGACCTGGCAAATATTGGTCGGTTACTCTCGTAATGAATCGATTTTTATTCGTGTTGCTTTTGTTTCGACCGCTTTTTGCACGGGTTACTGCGATTTTCACCGCTGTTTTGCGATATTTTACGTAGCTGCGTTGTTTTCGGCGAAAAATCAAATAGAACGAAAATCCAAATAGTACTTTTCTAGTTCTAGTATGGTGGCTACTTTTCTTTTTTTTTGTCTAGCGTAATATACACCACAAACTCCCGCATATGACGTTAATGTTCAGCGAATAGTTACATCGTTTTAAAAATTTAACCGTCAGCAGAAACTATTGCCACAGTCCTGTTAATGTAACGATAACTTTTGGAAAAAATCGAAATCGGACGCTATTCTACTTAATAGAGAATATTTTTAATAATTTTGATCATTTTGATTATGGTAGAAACATAATCACTGCTAAAAATTGTTTAAAATATTCTCTATTAAGTTGCTTTAGAACATTCCGTAGATAGAAAGTATTGCACAACTTTTCTGACCCAAATGAGATTTATTTGCACAAGAAACTTTTCATTCAGCTCCTTAATACCTGCAACTCTACCATAGATGTATGTCTGTGTGTAATGATATACCGTTCAAAGTACGACAAAGAGGGTTTTACTTTTACAACTCAATTTACTAGAAATCCCTGGAATCGGCCACTCCGGTTTTATTATGCTAGACGTCAACGCAGAATAAATATTTGGGGATAGGTGATAATAAATCTCATTACATTTTTGTGGTTGAATTCACCCAGGACATTAGAAAATCCTTCGAGAAGAAAGCGCAACAATGAGAAGTGGTAGAAATAACCCCAGTGCTATTTCATTTAATTAAAATCAATTTGCACTAGATTAAGTTTTTGTGAGAGATATGATTCGGATAAAATTATTTGATTTTCTCCGCTTACAAAATTTGAATAAAAATTATAGGAAGAGTGAAGATAAATACAGCAAAGAACTGTGAATGGTGGATAATCATTTCGCGAGTATTTTCTACCTTACCTTCCGTTTGTACGTTTGCAGCTACCGCTTCTTAATGTTTGTTTTCTACAGGTAATTTTATGTATTTTCAATAGAATTCTCTTCGGCTGCAAGCAAAAGCGCATTATGACTTCAACACTGTGTGCTTAGGGTGATTTATTAACGTCTTTGAATCCATTTTCTTAGAGGGCTTATGTGGTGTGTAACTCGACTCACGTGAACGCCTTGGTTATCATTCAGACGATGTGAGAATTCTTAACAATGCCCTCACTGTTTGGTAAACGGAAGAAAGTAACTAAGGGTATCTGCCAAAAGCTTAACAATTCAATTAAGAGATTCATTGTTGACAGAGATGAACGGCATGCTTTTTTGGATGCATTTAATCATTGACACAACTCACACAATCCAATAAGAAAAGGTGTCAATATTTAGAAAGCGAATACGGTTGTACTTATGGTCCAATGTTTGATAGAGTTTAATAAAGAAGTATTAATGTGCTGGAGTATAAATTATCCAATATTTGAATAACAAGCAGTTGCATTTGAAATATTTTTTTCAAATAACAAGCTTATAAGAGGAATACCTCCTTAAATTCCTACAAAAACAATGAAAAAAAAAGATTTTGGTACAACTTGTTTTATTGTTTCACAAAATATTCGCCGTTAAGGTTTATATGCTTTTGCATGCGTTTGAATCAATTTTCAAAAGTTTTCTTCCACTTTAAAGGCGGTGTCTTCAAAACATGAGTTTTGAAACCCTCATAAACTTTTCGAGGCGATAAAAATCGCTACCCAAGCATTATTCGTTTGAGATTTCGACGCTTCTTTCCTTCAAATAAGCAATTGATTGACGTGTCCGCATTGTTAGGATGAACCTCAACCACACCTCTCCCTTTTCTATATGACAGCATTTTGCGTTTGGTGTGGTCTTTAGTAATTACTCTAGTCTTGCGTTCTACAGTAATTGCTACCGTTTCTGCTAGAAATTCTTTTTGCTATCTTGGTTTCTTTATATTTATTTTCACGAAGCTTACATGCTTTACGTCTACCTTTTCTTTTACTTTCCTGTATTCACCAAAAAAAACAATTACAATTACTTGTCTTTTTTATACTATTTCAGCAATACATCGAAAGAAACAGTATTATAAGTTATGTCTTCGTAGTTATAAAAACTGGACTTAAAATTTTCATGTGAGTGGTGATAGCGGTACATTCCGGCCTTATATGGGTTTGGAACCAAGCAAATATCTTTAAAACGGAAACGATGATAATGGTGAAACTTTAATGAAAGATAAAGCACTTCACATTTACCGTTTACTTTCTACACTTCGAGTAAAGGCTACGGAAATAATCACGAGTAACTTAAATTTCTCTTTAAAATAAAAATAAGCCATCTAGGTAATTGTCGAAGAACTTTCAGTTTATTTAATAAATGTCTATCTTGATCTTATTGAAAAGAGAAAGGTACCACTTGTATAAAGTACACTTAATTCTAGAATTGGCAGATGATAATTTTCAGCGATGGCTGCAAATTTGCGAAAGAATGACGGAGATTTATAATGCAGTCGAACATTTTGAAACTGGCGAGGCAAGTTTTTGCTTAAATGGAGCAATTAGTCGCCGTAATTCACGGTATTGGTCAAATAATAATTCTCGCTGGATTCATGAAGCTCATACTTAACATCCGCAAAAGTTGAATGTTTGGGTGGGAATTAAGCTTATAAGTCCATTTTTTATAGATGGAAACTTGAATGGGGAGAAGTATTTGGATCTCTTGAATAGCCAAATTATTCCTGCACATCAACATGATAGGCAGTTACTTCAAAATTTTTGAATTCATCAGGATAGACGAGTTAAAAATTTTTTGGATGTTGCTTTTCCAAATCGATGGAGTAGACGCAGAGGATTCGTTTAGTAGTCTGCACTTCCAGATTTTAGTCCATAAGATTTTTTCTTTGGCTTCATCTCAAATCAGGTGTTTAGGTTACACGATCAACCCCTTTGCAGGAGTTCGGACAAAAAAAAGCCCCAGAATGTATGTTAATCCGTAGAGAAGTATTGGAAAAGGTAACCTCGGAATTTCTTAACAGGCTTGCGTATCGTAAACTTGTCGGGGGGTAAACGGTGAGCAGTTTCGACATTTGAGATGACGATTTTCATTTTACAATAAATAAGATTTTAAGAATTGTACAGTAAATGCGAAGCGCTTTATTTCTCCAGTTTTTATAGATAATGGTACTAGAACCAGTATGAACGAATCCGGACAAGGTCTATTATAATCTGCAAAAATGTATAGGATGTCCCATTTAAATGAAGAAAGTTGGGGATACTTCCGGTACATGCAAAGTCCCATCAATATCATCGGTCTCCGTTTTAGAAATATTTGCTTGGTTCCATAGTTTATCGCTGGGATAAAATGTTATAACTGGGTCAACGTACGAAGATTATAAACGCTGTTAACTAATTATGTTTTTAAAATTATGTCCGCAGAGTCCTCCGCTTGTATCACAAACTTCTGTCACCTTTTGGATTAGAGAAAAAAACAGAACAAAAACAATTTAACAGTTTGATCTTTATTATTGAAACCGACGAGGCGAAAACATGGGTTATACGCATACCTTAATTATTATCAGATGCTTCCGAACTAACAATACCGGTTAGAAAATAAATTTTCACAGGCCATAAGCCAAGGGTTGGTTGTCAGCTTTACATCTTAATTCAGACAGTTACCGGCATGGTAAATAAGAATGGGTAAAGGAGCGACCACAATAAAAATTATAATGCGTGACATATCCTGTTACAGAGCGGTTTTGTGCAAACTCTGTCGTTACTATTAGCGAGAAAAGAGGCATTCAAAGTATACGACAAAGGGTTTCGAGTCGTGCTACAATTTTATATTCACGCAGGTACAACTTCATGTATATTTAATAAGATATATCGGTAGTGGAGGTAGGTAAACTATTTTATACCGTTTCATGATATTTTACAGCAGTAAGTAGAGATTTGGCCGATCATCAAGTTATTTCTTTTGAGTACTATTTGCCAATGTTTAATTTGTATTTTATGTTCGCGAAATATTTATCACTTCCCTACAATTAATTCCTAGCAATAATTTTTCTTTATTTTCGTAAAGGCGTTTAATTAGCCGATTATAGTTGATCGCCGAATTTTGAATGACAATTGAACTAGTTTTTGATCCCACATTTCTATAGAAATTGATTCAATCAACACCTTCAATTTTTAATACGGTCCCGTTGTGCATGAAGTTGGGCAGGTTGTTAAAAAAAAAATAAAAACAATCTTTGTTAAATAAGCAAAAATTCTAAGAAACATCGTTTTTCGCGTGAAGCAATGGATTTTAAAAAGAAATTGATTGAGAGCATTAGTAACCTTGCTAAAGCAAAGAAGGATATAGAATTCCAAGATCGCGTAGAGAAGAAAGGGAGAAGGAAATTGCTAGTCTTAGCAATTTCCATTTATCTGACAATAGAACTGAAACCATGTTCTCTTAACTCTTTATTTTTATATTTATTCAGACGGTTATTTCAATCATACTTATTATACAGCTTTGACTAGTTGACCTGACTAGTTGCAAACGAATTTGACAACACACAACTTGAGACAGTCAACTGAAGTGCAAGTCAAGAAAAGTTTGACTGAACCAAACTTTTCTTGATTCACTAAAAAGTTGACCAACTCTATTGAAACAAAGGTTCCTCACAAAAGTTTTCGTTCAACTTTCGTTGATCAACTATAATGGGCCAATTGGACTTGGTTCGTGAAAATCGCCATCTTTATGAACAAAAGCAACTGAACGGGAATGGTCTTATTCTATATAGCTGTATATTTATATCAACAAATTGTACGCTGTGTTGCAAAATTTAGTGAAACTGGTATAGCGATCCGCAAACTCGGTAATAGTGGACTGAGGACAAGAAATACTGAAACAACAAGAGAACTTTCATGGCCACATTGTACTTCTGAGCGTATTGTTGTACAAGAACTCATGCTGATTGATCACCTAGTGAAAGCGCTTGCGGTATTGCGCTTTCACTTTGGTTTAGAGTCACACGAACGATCATATCCTTGACAAATCCTCTCTCTCAAATGAAGCTTAATGGCTTTGTTAACAAACAAACCATGTAAATATGGTCCAGTGAAAATCCAAAAACCATCGCATTCTGAAAAGGTTGGGGTTTAGATAGCAGGTGCACAGAGAAGAATTATTGGTCCATTATTTTTTCATGAAATAAGTTATTTCAGACTTTGCTAAATCAGTTGCACGCTGACAAACCAAGAGATAGGCGATGCCACAATTCAAAATACACCACAAAAAATAAGCTGCTCTCATGAATATTTGATAACCGTGTAGCAAATATTCCTCCACGTTCTCCTGATCTAGCTATTTTAGATTATCCCTCCACACCTAAAAAACACGATAGACGATAGAAGCACGATAACGCCTCAACACCTCGTCACGCATTTAACAACGTGAAATGGCAAGTAAGGATTTGTACCTACAATTGTTTCCTGAATTGCTCTTTTACTTTTAATAGGAAATATTTTTTTATTCTGCTACTTTTAATATTATTTACTCAGATTAAAATAGAAACCTATTTGCATCGTTATTGTAAAATATGTCAAAAGCAATTTGAGGTTTCAATCTTGAAATGATTTAACTGCCAGATGTAGTCCTAACCAACATAAAAATAATTAAGACGAAAACATAGCCCTCTTAATTACGGCTTTATATGATCATATTGTTCATAAGCATTGGTAATTTGCATTATTTTTTAAATGCTCCATTAGCGATCTTTATGAAATTTTAAACTGTACGTCCCTCATCTTAATCTTTGCAAAATAACTCGCAAAATAACTATCCATTAGAACAATACACTTCATTATAGTAATTACACATGCTTAAAATACATCTTTTATCTCAATACACGCAAGCCATCCATCATTTGTACGCGTACTTCGACATCGGGTTTCGAGTATAAAGTGAAATTAATAAAATCGATAATTCCGGCCTTACAATAGCGAGTATTTTGCTTTGATAAGAGGAAGCCCGGCGAGATCAAGGGTAGGGACCCTAACTTATGCATGTAAGGGTGTTGTTGCATTATCAAGGACGTCACAGGATATTAGAGGGTGAGATATGATTGAGGGGGCGAAAGCCCTTCCACGGGGCACACGATCACGGTCAACCAAAGCGCTTCCAGAACAAGCTGACGCCAGCGGCTACGATTTTATACTTTAACTAAGGGTAGAGTAGCGGAGCAGCGGATCGGCTCATGCGGCTTATAAGATTGATGGATTTGGAAATTTATCCTGGAAGTAAAAAGAATTAGATGTTTTGTCAACCTTAATTATTGTAGGTGAACGTTTCAGTAGTAAAATATTACACTTTTATGTAAAGCATCTCATATTTAATTATATAGCTCCAGTACAGACCAACTCTGATATCTAAGTTTAACATCGCTAGCGTAATAGTAAACATTTACGTTGCTAACTTAAAAAAAAACATATTACACGAAATAGAAATCGCAATATCTCTGCATATTCAAATAATAAACAGCGTCCCGGACGCTGGTGGTACTTATAGATATTCAACAAACAGAGAACTATTATCTTAACTCTGTTCTGGAACGGGTAGACTCTCAGTTTCAGTGTGTTAATGTTTACCCCCAATGCTGATGTCTAACAAATATTAACAGCGTGGCAATTGATTCTGATGCGATTAGCAAAAATATGTTAAAACCAACCTTGCCTTATACGCTCAATTATATAACACTTATAAATAATCGCTGTATTGAACTTTGCGTGTTTTGTTACAAGTTGATGTTGCAGCGATTGTATTATCTGTGCCAAAAGTTACATGTCCAACAAACTACAAAAATCTTATTGCCCGATCAATTAGTATAAATTCCATTTATTTTGCATAGGGTTCCTCTAGAAATAGCCAACAGACTTGGGGCCTTTTAATATATATCAATGTTGCAATTTGTTCATCCGTTTTGTAGCTACTTGCTAACGCTACTCGTAGTTCTTGTAATTTGGAAATGGCACGCGCTGATTTGAACTTCTGGAAAGCAGTTGAATGGGTGCCAGTTCAAAATCAAGTCTTACATAATTTAGATTCCAGGATGGTAACAATTTCTCAACGTGTTGAAATGGTTTCCTGCTTCTTATTTGGCGAAAAACTAAATAACACTGGAAGAGCTTTTGTTTGTGTTTAGTATAAATTCATACTACATTTATTATTATTTTCAATTTACATATGCCCTTACTATACTAATCTCTTTTATGACCGTAATTTCACGACTCTAACTTATAATGTCCGCAAGTTCTCTTAAGATGCACTTGGGTTCCTAAGAAAAAGAAGAAATTTAAATCATTTGGTACGTGTTGTGCAAAATATGTAACATTAATTAAAATGGGTATAGTAACAGAATTAAGAATTCTGATCTGAAATTTCCAATTTGCTTGACACAAAGTATCCATTGCCTTAGTGTTAGTATTAGTAGCCGCGAGAAAAAGAATAAGGTGGCTGATAAAGCAAGGGCTCGAACCCGAAGAAACAAGGGACTGCTGATAGCGGCCAAACTTCAAGTGGGACCAAGGTTCCACGGCAGCAAACCATTTGGTATATTCCACCACGATTACCCAGAGGTGAGCCTCTCAACAGACCAATTGAAGGGTATGCAATACAATTTTGATCAGCATTATAAGGTGATCATCGAAAGCCGGGAATGTGCATCCGGGCGGCCTCAAAGTAAAAGAGAATAGAAGGTGTTGCAACAGGTATAGGCATTAGTAGTAACAGTGGTACCACCTCAAAATGCCTACGGGACTCCACACCAACATATTTCAAGCAGAGATTTCTGCTTTGAACTTGTGCGTCTTAAAGAACCTCGAGACAGGGATATGAGGCGCAACCATAACTATATTCAGTGACAGTCAGGCAGTTCTAAAGGTTTTCAAAGCCTACTCATACGAATCTGGTCTGATTCACGAATGTATACACAATTTAAGGAAACTGGAAATTAAAAACCACGTTACCCTGCGATGGGTCCCAAGCCATCAAGGGATGGAAGGCAATGAAGAGGCAGACAAGCTGGCTAGGGAAACAGCCAGCATGTCCTTCATTGGTCCTAGCGCTTTCTATGGCCTACAAGAGGGCCTCATAAAACAAGTAATAAAAGTATCTGAGGACAATCAAAAAACCTCGTACTAGGGCAATGTTCTAGGACAAAAACAGGCGAGAGGATTCATATCAGGCTCGCCTAAGACAGCAAAAATAGTGCTATCGTTCAGCAAAAGGGACCTTAGATTACTGGCTATCTATTCAATCCAGGAAAAACTGAGAATCAATTATGCCGTCTATGTCTAGAAGATCTAGAGACGGCAACACATTTTATGTAATTGTGTTGCCATCAGTCGCACTCGACAACAATAATTCAATAAACTGTTCTTGACATCTACTGAACTGAGGGACGAAGATCCTAGAGTAATTTTAAGGTTTATTAAGAGCCTCCAACTTCTCTAACATATGTATATAAACGCACTTTGTTACAAAAGATCTATTAAGGCCGCAGTGACCAGAGAACACAGTTCTGCATATTTCCGTTTCACAAAAATCGTAATTGATTCCGGAAGCGATGTTCCAATAAGAAAACTATAAATCCATAACTTAACAATTCTTAAATAAAATAACAAGTAGCATTGCATATTAGACATCTCCTGACATTTGCAATATAAGAATTCAGATCCTTGTATACATACTAGTAGTAGGCTGCTTTACTTCTATACATATTAGTCCAAGCAACCTTACCTGATAAACGTGTCATTTAGCGACCTTTACCGTTTCCTTTACATGCGCAAAACTTCTATTTGAAGAGACGAATAAGATGTCAACCGAGGAAATTAATCACTCCTTTTGGGACAGAATACCTGTCCACACAGTACTAAATATTTGAGGAGAAGGTAATGCCTGTTGCTTTCCTTCGCCGCGTTTAGATATCATCTTGAATGTTGGGATGATATATGCGTCTCGGTAGTCGAAGATTTCAATTGATGATATATTGCGCAACTCACTAATGATGTATGTGGATTATATAATTTGAAATAATTAGCAATTCGCTTTCAATTTAAACTACATGTTTTTACAAGCGTCTGTCACTTGGTAATCACATATTAGTCCTGCAAATTGAGAGAATATAAAGAATATAGTAATTATACTGTTGGTAGACACGTTGGTCGCGCCAAATATAATCGCTACTGGTTAATAAGTAAGCATGAATGAATTAAGGGTTAATATACATAATATATATATATATATATATACTATTTAAGTTAAAAATAACACTTGCCCTTCAAATATACAAGCAAAACAATCATTTATAAACAATAAATAAATACAAAGTAATAACAATTACAATTGTAAATTAACAAATTCTAGAAATTTTCGGAAAAAAATAAAAAAAAAAAAACAGCAATTTTATCAGGAATATTTTGAAATTCCCGCTCTGTATAAGCATTCTGTCGAATGTGTTGTTACGTTTCATTTGGTAGGTTCCAATAAATAATAGAACGTGGAAATAACATCTAAATAGGATAAGTGCGAAAGTAATAATAAATACAGTGAATAGTAATTCTACTTTCTTACAAAACGTCGTCAACGTGGGTCTCCCAAAATTAGTTTTTGTCAACTATACAGCCCAAAAACTTAGTGTCTAAGGATTCTGACGCAGATAACCCGTTAAGAATAATCACCACTGACAAGCCGCATTTTTTATGACAATCGAATGTAGTTAGGTCTGTCTTTGCTGTATTCAACGTAAGAGAATTACCTTGGATCCATTTTAACATTTTCTCAGCATAATCGCTGCCCATTTCAGGTAATTCAGAAAAACCCCTAGCTGGTATTGCTGTAGTCGGAAAATTGACAAATGCCATCTTTCACGTAAATTATTTAGGTGAATATCAGGACCTAACACTAGCCCTTATGGAAAACCAACGTTATTAAAAGCTTTTTTTATATTACTATATTTTCCTGTGCTATGTAAGTGACGATTGCATCCATTTTAAGTGTGACCCTCGTATTCAGTATTGCTACAATTTATATAACATTGTTTTGTTGTTTGCCGAGTTAAATGCTTTCGTCGTCAGACATCAAAGAGCCCTCTTTAAGCTTATGATCTAAGCTACTGTAAATATTTTGTAACACGTAAAACATTGCATAGTTTATAGGTTTATTCTTTTAGGTAGCCGAATTGACATTTTGCAAAAAGTAAAAAAGTCTTCAAAATAGTGGATGTATGTATTGCTTTCTTAAAATCCTTCGAGAATCCAGATAAAGCTGTTCGAATGACAAATTTACTGAATTAGCAAGTGGGTAATACCCGCTATGCATGAATTACGCCTGTTGTATTGTTTAGAGAAAAATCCTAGAATTGCTATAATAACGTCGTCGTCGTCGATGTTAAATTTGGTTCCCCAAAGGTTTTGTTTTAGTTTTGTAAATAAATAAAAGTCACTAGGAGCTAGATCGGGCGAGTGTAGTGAATGAAGTTCTCCCTCAACCCAAAATCTGCGTATATCAGTATTCCCACACAGTGTGCACAATTTGCAAGCATCTATTGCATGCTCTAAAGTAGTTCTATCACATCAAAACTCCCAAGACCGATTCATCACTTATATCGATGCTTACTGAGTTAAAGACAATAAATACAGTATAGGCCTGGTCTGATTCAAGAGCGTGGAAAATAAGTCGTAGCATGTTGTGACTGGGTGTCTTGACGGTTCCGATGGATTTATCGATGGTACGTCTCTTATTCTAGTCTAGTCTAGAGTTTCTAAGAACCATATAACTATTAATTATAATGTAAAATTGAAGGAAATGGACACTCGCGAAATGAAACACTTTCGTACTTAACGCTACATACGTTTATTGGCAAACTAACAACTAAGGAGTCATAATGAGAATATATCTGCTACATTTCTTGTTTAGACTACTCCTTCAGTGTAAATTCTTGAATTCTCTCAAAGCTGTATTTAAATGAGCGTTGCCCACAATTCAGTGCTGACCAATGATGTAAAGCAGGATGCACTTTACCTTAAAAGTATAATTACACTGTGGGTGAAACCTTGATCTCTAAATTTCTAGATTATACTGTAATGACAGGAAAGTTTGTCGATAGTTATAAATCATACGATATGAAACATTTGGGCTGTAGCCGATATTATGGTTAGAGGTATTGTCCCTAGCAGGTAGAATTGGCCAGCAATTTCACTGAATATTAAAAATTCTAAATCTGAATCATCTGCAACCAGATTAAAATGTGCCTAAGCATAAAATTTGGTTAAGTAGTAAATTATATCCTTCTAGGTAGATCTGAGTCCAAACACATTCTTAAGACCAGTTCCAAATTTACCCATAAAAGAATGCAGGTTGTTACACATCGTTTGTTTGTTGGTCAAGGATGTTATTGATCCAGAAAGTAAACACTGCCTCATTCAATTTTTGCGAGAGAGAGAAACTAAACTAACTACCTATTTAGTACCAATTTGATTATCCTGCGTTTTTTCGCCTAGAATTACGTAGGTTGAACCGCTTACATCCTATATTCAATAACTTTTAATGTAAATGTTGCAAAAATGTCGCACAATTTTGAAGTGAAATTGTATTTTTAAACGCGTAGTGTTTTTTCTTTAATAAAGCATAAAATAGATACATCCACATATAGACCTGCAAATATACTGGTTTAAAGATCTTTTGTATTTATACTAAAACAGCTTAAATATTGGATTACTACGCAAGTTCATATAAATAAAAGCATTTCTAAACTCAATATTCTAATTTTCACAAGATAGTGAATAAAATGCATGTTTTACTTAATTTTGAAACAGCTTTCATGTGAATGTAGAACTTCTCATAAAATTAAGGATTTAGTAAACAAGCTGTTGCCACAAGGAAGAATGACCATATATTTATATTCGACGGAGCATTTTGAAAATTCAATTTCTCACAATAGGTTGGCATAAACTATGCAATATGTACGTGCATATGTTACAGATTTATATGCTCGTAATTGTTTAGAATAGTGCGAAATAACTACTAAACGAATTATAAATTTTACACATTAACATCTTATCAACGTTTAATAGTAAAACACACAACTTTATTCTTTTCTAGCACACAAATCAGTTTAATACGCAAAAGCAATGGCACTATAATCAAGTTTATTGATTCATATGGAGATACTAAATATAGCTTACTGCTGAAATATTCACAGAGAGGAATGAAATAAATTGTGCTTTGCGGAGATGGTTGTATAGGAGTTGGGAATTTAATATAAACCGAACAATGAATAGCATCCAACAACAAAATTAGATAAATATTTTTCTGCAAATTTTTTGGTCCTCGTAAACCCAGAAAAATGCTGTAGTAGCCTTTAAAACCCAGCCGGCTTTTAGCCGGTTGGTTTTTAATTACAGATAAGAATCGGAGTGTGCTTTCTTTTTGGATAAGCCCCATGTCGCCGTGGTGAGAATTTCTAGTATCACAGAAACCGACAGGACAGGACAGGATATGGTCCATAACCCGATGCTTCGCCCAACAATCCAACAGCTAAAGGATCGACGCTAGACCCAGTTCTGTTCACATGTATATCATGGACATTCTAAAACCAGACGATCAATGAGTGCGAAACTCCATCTACGCTGATGACACAGCAATCCTGGCAAAATCGCGAAACGTCGACTTGGCGGTCAAACTTGCGCAGGCGCATTGGACCAAAATTTTCTTCAACGCCCAGAGACTGTCAATCAATCCCAGAAAGTTGCAAGCGATTATGTTTGCCTGGAAACAGCACAGTTCGTTACCCCAGATCAAAGTCAAAACGATGGAAATCGACTAGACCAGCAAGATCGAGTATCTTGGAATGATATTTGACAAAAAGCTGGATTTCGCAGAGCATTTCAGAAGAGCTCGAAGTAGGGCACTAGCTTCAGCCAGACAGCTGTATCTCATCTCCCACCTCAACCCTAAAACGGGCGTCATGCTGTATAAGTTACATATGCGCCCGTCCTTACCTTTGTCAGTCCCATCTGGGGCCACGGCGGCAATCACCCACATTACCTCCTTCGCGAATGTACAAATTCGCTCCTTACGATTCGTACTACATATATCCCCACGCACTTCGCTGACTACACTCAAAAGACGCAAACTACAGAGAGTCCTGCTATGAAGAATGCCACCATCCGAAGAACCCCTTCAGGAGTGAGTCATAAGACCCTACGACTACCTTAGCAGGCTGACATAAGTATCATCATTCATAACGAATATATTAACGCATATATTTCTTTTCTAGGAGCACTGGGAAGATGGACCCAGATCCGGACAACCAACGACACAATCCAACAGCAACAACAACGTACCTATGACATCATATACAAGAATGTCAAGGTGACATTTAAAAGTCAAAGTAGAAGATTACTATTAATGGATAATGAGTATGGTTGTTAAATTATTTCTATTTCTGTTAATATTCGTTATGGGTAAAGACTTTACTGAGTTAGAGGCTTGCATAACAACATTCTCAATATGGACTCGAGCAAATATTACCCACAATCCAGATACTTGCACTTTTTCAACGGACTGTATGGATAATTACTTCTGTTTTACGGACCACTGTAAGGAAATTCCGCAACACTTCTAAATTAACCGTTTTCACAAAATACTCGTCATTTTAAAAAGTATGATGCGTTGTTGATGTTTAGTATGTAGGTAATTAGAAAATAAAGATCTTTTTACTACAATATTAAACCATATCTATTCAAGGAGTATAGAATATTAAGAAATGGAAAGAGACCAACGACCAATTGTACTTGAAATCATCGTAATGTAAACTAAGGAATTTGAAGCTAAGTCCTTATAAAGGTAGGTAGTCAAAGTAACTTATGAAAATCAATATTGTGAAAACCCAAAATGTCTTCCATGTGTTTCGAAATATTTTTGCAGACATGTTACAATTTGTTGCTACATTCTTTCTAAAATTTAGATAGCCTGTATCAAGAACACAAAAAAAAAGTCAGCCAATTATCGAATTCTCTTCGATAATGACTAATGTTTGGTAAAGCTTCTCCTTGATTGATCAACACTGATCATATTTTTATTAGAGTTTTTGACAAGATAGCGAAATCTTTGACTTGTTGGTTAAAATGATTTCATATTGTTTCGTACCTTACCTGGAACACTTGTATAGTGTACATTCCCTTTAGACATCTGTAATAATTAGAGATGACCAGGTGAAATTATTACTCTTTGCAGCGACTAGATAGACTCGCGTCTATTCGTCTCATAAGAAAGGGTTCGTGTTGCCTACCGGTTTCCCCGAGTCGGCAAAACACGAGTCTGTCTAATCGCTGCAGAAAAGTAATAATTTCACCCGCCTTTGTCATCTCTAGTAATAATATAAGTTGAAATCGTTTACCTTTGATCATATAGTTTGTTTGGTTTGCTCTTTTACTAGCGAGTAGAAAAGTGGTCAGCTATGTCGATCTTGGCCGTTTCCTTAATGTTCCTTAATGTGCGTAGTAAAAACAATTCATACTACCTCTAATAAATATGTGATCTAGATGTACTTGGGATAAAGCTTGGACTCTGGTAGGACGACTACTTATATAAGACCCCAAACTATTTGAGCTCAAGACATCTACGTATATAGGTATATGTAACTTCATTATTGTCTAAGATATTTATACTTACATCTTCCAAGAGTATTTTTGATTTCATTATCGTGTTTTTTTTTCGGGTTTTTCAATATAATGAGCGAGTAAATCTACAAATGTAGCTGGTGGTATAGGAGATGTCCTATACAAAGCAAAAGAAACATGGTACTTCCTTTAGCATAATTAGGTTAAATTCTGTATGCATTGGCTCCAATAACAACTAAAAATATCTAAATCTAAACATAAAACATGACAATTCTTAGTAATAAGTAGTATAAATGGTTTATTTCAATTTTTAAGCCAAGAATACATATAATAGATCAAAATGCTTGCGGAAATTTGTATCGCATATATCACTTTGAGAAATAAAATCGATAAAAATCAAAGCACTAAATATTTAGTAGGTAGTTCTTTTTTATCATCCGCCTGCAATCACAAATGCGCACGTATCCATTCATTCGGGGCCTACTACACTATAAACGAAAACGATAGGAGAGAGGGCAGACTATTCGTATAGTGCGCCTTAAAATCTAGTTGCACCCTTCGTGTATTGTGAGTCACCCCGTGGGACTACGGATTTGGGGCGCGTGGACGGTTGCCCCCAGGCTCTGGGCTCGGACCCGGCCGCAACGTTCCCACTGAGCAACCACTCCGGCCAAGAGAAACCCTAGGAAAGTGGTGTATGTGTGTGTGTTAGTGTTAGGGGTTTGTGTCTCTCTTCGCTCTGTACGATGTATAATAGGGATGCAACCCCGCTTCCGATCATTGAATGGCTACGAGCCGCGTTCGTTTCGCTCTCCTTTCGTGACAATACGAATTAAACTAATTTCATTTCCGATATTTTGTTTGCTGCTCTCGAAGCAGAAATGCGTACCTAAACGATGTAATATAAATGTTAAATTCCATTTTTTGAATAAAACTTGAAATTTACTGAATTACTTAAATCCGTTAAAAAGCGTATCAGATAAACATGTATTTACTGACTTGGGTAATTCTTTAATAGAAGTACTTAGTAATATAACATGTGTTTCGATAATGAAACTACGCAGGTAGGCTTTCTGCTAAAATACAATTGACACAAAGATAATAATAAAAAAAGCTTTTGCTGCAAATCATTTTATTATTTTCCAAACTATTCCCATTAGGCTTATATTCTTTTATGTGTGTTCTAAGCAATTCTCGAAACATTTTTTCTACTCTGAATGTGGTATCTCCAAAACATGGTTTTAGGGGCAATGAGACGTTAATTCGATATGTTTCGCCTTCAAAAAATCGATTGTTTGACGGGCTGTGTGAGAATTGTCAAAATGAACGATGATGCGATTGTGAATTGTTCGATTTTTGCAATGCAGGAATGTTTAGAAAATATAATTAAAGATATCTAGCTTAAATACGTCCCCCTTAAATTTAAATAATACGGTAATATACAGGATAATCCGTTAAAATGTTCACCTTAGTGTGTAACCTTTGTTTTGAGTCACCCTGCATATATCGAAACAGTTTTAAAACTTGCTTCCAATGAACCTACATAGTTCTAAACGAAAATAATTTAAAAATACCTTGACGGTTTTCATATGTAAAGCGACGCCAATGTGGTGTGCCAGCCTGTATATGTATATTATGTACCCTGAAATGAAAAATGTAAACAAATACATACATCAAGTGTCAACTTAACGCATATCTAATGTGTCTTAAAAAAATAGAACTATTATTTAATAGTCAAGCATATCACAGCAAGCCACTTCATACTTAGACAAACAGTATATTTGCCTTTGGGTTTTAAGCATGAAAATTTACACATTTCATATATATTACACAGCAGTTCTCCCTAGTTCAATGTTGGACACATTTACTGCAAAAAGGAATTCAACAAATTTTAAAAATACGAACTGAATTCAAATGCCGCAAAACCGTCACTTTACACACTAATAACCTTGCCGAATTGAGCGTGACATTGAACTACGTGGACAATACTGTGCTGTATAAAACATTTTCAGAAGTGTTTTGTAAATCGTTGGCACACGTATAATGTGAATCATAAACTTTTGCTTTAATAAACGGTCTCTTCTGCATATACAAAGAGCTGTCCTACTTTCTATATTTATAGCCCACTGTAAAATTTTTGGACCACGCGACAGGACAATGTCGGCATTGCTGTGACGTCGACGTTTAAGGTTGCTGTCGGTTCATCTTTCTATTAGAATGCTTTAGAAGTATGGCATAATAAGACCCAGCAAAAGACATACATGTTACTTGCTTAAACACATTCTGCGATTCTTTTGCAATGAAGTAGAATGTAAATTATTACCCTTATTAAGAGAAATTAAGTTATTTTACATTGCTGAAAAATTGCGAAAGTACGTAAGTGTTATTGAAGACAACGCAATTGTTTTAAATTTAGTATATTTATTTCCCGCCTATAATCGCCTGGGCGTGAAATCTGGTGAATATGGTAAATCGGCGACCAATTCAAACTGTAACTGGACTAGTTTTCCTGTCGCAATTACCGGTCGGAGCGTTATCATGATGATAGAGAACTTTTTTCTCTTTAACTTAGCTTCCAGTCAGCGCAATAAATTAGCGTAGTACTGCCCCGCGATTATCCTTCTTTCCTCCAAATAATCAATTAACATTATGCGTTACGGTTTCCAAAAAATTGTCGGCGGCTGGTGGAATCGTAATCGCTTTCTTTAGTGCAGATTCGTCGGGAAAAAACAATTTGACCAACTGACGGAGTGTAGTGATATATCCATGTTACATTTACAGTCACATAGCGCTGCAGAAATTTACTCGTATTGCGCTTAAACATATCCAAATATTACCTTTTCCCATACTCAATCTTTCGTGGAAGTTCTTCTACTTACGGTCACTTGAGATGTTTGCCAGATTAGTAATTCCTCTAATCTTCACCCGGCGGTTCGCTAACACGATATGAACTTTATTAATTATATCACCCACAGTTGCCCATTCTCAGTGAAGACGGATGTTCGGCCACGCTTAAATTCATTAAACCAGTATCTGATGATAGTTATCGAAGGTACTAAGGGCATGGTTGTTATAAACTGCATCCAATTTCTTTTTGATTTCTACACACGTTTTTCCATCCAAAAAGAGAAATGGAATTATTGACTGATATTGTTCTTTTAGCATAATTCCACAAATACATAAACTTGCTCACTTTCAATAGCTCTCAAAATAACACTACCCGATGAATCTCTTGATGAACTCTCTCTCAAAATTTGCATTGGTTCAATTTTATAATTTTCTTCTTTAACAGATTTCTGGTTAACTGGAAAAGGGAAGTAAAACGTCAATACCGAAATGTTTTAGAGATTGGATTCTTTTTATGGATGTTACGTTAGCGTTGCTGTCATAAAAAAAAAACCCTCTTCGTCCAACATTCAACACATGCACATACTCTTTCTAGAAGTTAAAACCGGCTTTATTACAAACCGTTTCAATACTACGGTGGTTTGGATTTATCTCCTTAATGCAAACGAAAGCAAAATAGAGGTAGCGTTCTCCTGCAACATAATTGGTAGCTTGTATTCTTATATTAAATTAAATAAAACCTGCTAACCGCACACGAGGAATGCATCGGTTATTCAAATCCTGCTTCATGCATCTCTAAAATCCCTTCCGGGCAGGAATGGATGCGTTTAGTATTATTTTTTGCCACTATTTTTTACATTTCCACCAGGATTTCCAATTTTTGCGATCCTGTTCTGTTGACGTACACGTTTCAAATGTTCCAGCTGTTTATTTCACTTGTTCCTCATGCACATAGCCTTCAGTCAGTTGTTTTGCGTGTATGCAGATAACATAAAATGTAACTTATTTTGTTTGACTTGTTAAATTTTAGTGGTACAGCGTTATTCCATTGTTTTTTTTTTGTTGTGCTGTGCATTCGGGATGATGTAAATTGTACCGGAAAAAGCAATATGCTTTTACCGGTAAAATCTTAAAAATCGAAATAGGTACACGATAATGGAATTAATCAGGGAATGTCTATTACTATCACGTATTATACTGTGTATGTGAAATGTAGGAGCTTATTTTTCATAAATGTCACATAAATGACATAAATTGCAACAGCAAGAAGGGGTGCAAGTTTTTTAACCAAACGTGACACAAACATATAACTATTAACAGGTAATAATTGATTATAAGAAAAAGAACAATAGATTAACGCAATATATTTTTATTTTTATTAGTAATATACTGGGCCACCACTATTAGTTTCATACTACTTCATGGCATTTATTCCGGGGTCGTTGATGTCCTTTTGGTATGGTGCCTGCATTTCATGCCGGAGAACTTTCAGTGCTTGCAGAGGATTCACTAGATTCCTCAGTTTTCTTCTCATAATGTCCCACACGTGTTCGATTGGCGGGAGGTCAGGAAATCCATGACAAGTTATTGATATGGGCCTCTTCGAATTGCTTTAGAGAAGTTCTCACTGCGTGACAAATTATCCTGCTGGAAATGTGGGTCTTCGAGATGCTGAACATATGGAAGAATATAGGATTTCACCATCGCATCAACGTAACGTTAGACGTTCATAGTGCCTCAGATGAACATCAACAGTGTTCTATTACCATATGCTATAGCACTTCATACCATAACTTTCACGGCTAGGTTCACATCCTTTTCAATAGAAAATTGAATATTGCGACCTTCCCCACGTCTTCGTTTGACCTCCATGTGGCCATCATGCATTCCAATGCAGGATTGAGGTTCATCACTGAATACTTATACCACTCCACGTCCCACTACATTCGCAAGCTGCACGTCCTCAAACGTTGCTATCGGTGAGTGGACAAGACAAAAGCCCTGATTCAGCGTGCCATTTCCTAACCATACACCAGCAATTGACCTGGTACTGGAGAATCGGTCTTTTAGTAACAAAGTTTTTCTTCAGCATTCTTTAGCCCATGACTGATAACAAACCATGGTTCCTGTTTAGTCGATTTTCCTGAACGAAAAGCCAACTTCGCGCAAGCCAACAGTCCGACCACCGAATTCGCTCAACTTACGGTAATTTCTACGTTGCCACATTCTAGGCGTAATCAAACCCTCAAAACACGTTAAACAAAAGTACGACAAGAGAAGACGATGAAAATTAAATCAAAGCTCACGAGGGCTCAAAAGACTGTATAAAGTGTTAGATATGCTATGACCACTTCATTCATCCCAATAAAATTATACTTTATTATTATTATTACTTTTGAATGGTCATACATTTTGATCTCTTGTTGGTGTTGCAATTCATGGGAATTGCAACACCAATTGCAACAGCATATTATCACATGGATAATAATAAAACAATAATATCGGTAAATGCATATACGAATAAATAACAATACGCTTTGACCCCTCAAGAGAACGCTCCCTCCGGGCTCGAAAAGAAAATTCTGACGAACGCCGGTGGAACTGACAGGAAAATTCGGATAGATTGGATTATAGAATAGATTTGTTATTTGATATCTTAACTAACTATTCCATAAAATAACGTAACAAGGAAAATAAAATATTGTAAAAATTGCCCTAGTACAGTAGCAACTATAGACCTAGAATATCGGTTTCCATGGTCTACCTTGAACTGTTAGCCGAATAGTTGCCGAAGGATTTTGTTATCGGAAGGAATTTTTTCGCTTGTTGTAGTAAACTTTCTTTAGCGTCATTACGTCCATTTGTTGTCAATATGTTTCTGTGGGACACCATGGATTTTGAACCGCCATCAGTGCGAAATTAATACATTTTTTGTTTTCATTTTCTTCATGATCTTCTCCATTAGCCCTACATTCATTCTTTATCGCTTCCTCTCACCTTTAATTCTTCTTCTTCAGTTTCGTTTTTCACCATTTTTCAAATTTTCTTTATCCTATAATGAATCTATTATTTCTTTTGGCGGAGAAGAGCATGTTAAAGCAACTTTTGGATATACACCAAACACTACCTTATACGAGGTTCTTCTGCTGCCAGAATGATAAGAATCGTTTTTAATAAATCCAACAAATCACAGTCCTTCACTCCACTTGTTTGTCTTATTTTCTTACATCCTAATGGCAAGAATGTTTTCCAGATCCTGATTCGTCTTTTCCGCGTTCTCTTGGCTTTGGCTATGCCCCAGCCGTCCGAACACAATTTTTTAGCTCCGGCCATATATTATTTATTATAAAATTCACGACTATTGTCTGATTTCAGATTACTAGGACCTGCAAAAATTATGAATCTTTCAAAAACTTCCTCAAATCATTTAGTTTCCAGAGGCTTTAACACGAGAAATTTTATAAGGTGGCAAACCACGATAAATTTATAACTACCATACCATACCTGACAGCGACTGTCAAAATGCTGAGGAACTATTGGTTTCACTACCTCTCTTTTTACTCTTGTTCTGCCGATATGTCCCACAATCTTCCAGAAAATTTGTTATCTCTTCCTGCGGTATATTTTCCATCTTATTTAATTCTTTAACCATCCGATCTCGTCCTCCTTGTCCAATTACAAGATGAATACCATAAAGCACATCAAGGGTAGCATCATTGGCGACGTAAAAGACTACTTCAGGGTCCGTTTCTTTCATCGATGAAATCAATTTTGTAATGCCTCTTATTACAATGTTGCAGCAATCAATAATATCGTGGGACTTTCATCTGACATTCCTTGGAATGGTTAGTAACGCATTATTTGTTTTCGTTTTATTTTATTTTTTTTCAAATCTGTAAAGTTATTATTTATTTTGTTTCTTATTTTACTTCTTTCCATAGTAATTTAACTAAACAGGTCTTTCTTTTGCAGCGCTAGTTAAGTTGATGTGATTTTTAAGGTTAGCAATGTAGTATGACAATTTATTATAGAATGTAATCGATATTCTACATAATAACCGGTTAAAGTATTAAATAACACAACTATTCCATAAGCTAACTATCGTAAATCGATATTTTATTAAATAAATTGTTATTTCACGGAATATTGAATTTCTTGCTTTAACGGTAACATTTACACACTCAGTGGAACCACCCTGGGGTGAATTGAGGAGAATGAAATCCCCTCTTCTATAAATTGGATTTACTCAAATTACTTATTATTTAATGAGGACCTTGTGGAATAATGAAGGTTGACATCATGCAATACTAAACCAAGTATGGCAATCTCTAAAACAAAGGTACCATTTTTATGATCATCGACTGCATTGAATGATCCTTGTTACTGGCACATAGCAAGGCTCACTGAGAGTTAATTATTTAAGGTTTACTTATTGGCATCCACCAATCTAAAAAAAACGGGTACCCTGGATAACGATTAATTTACTCTATTACGACTATTTATTTTTTCATAAAATTCGTGGGTATTTTATCGAGAAAGACAAGGCAACAGTATTCTTTTGTGCTTGATGTTGACAACGGCAAAAGTGTATCGAATTATTTGGCGTACTGTTTACAATATTCTGGTAACTGTTTATCTATGAAGCGTGTCGCTTTCACTGGAAGAATAATTTATTGTTTTCACGGTTAAACAGTTTAACCTATATTTTAACCCAATTCCGTGCCGTAAGAGCCGTTCCGAACCGTGTGTCCCGTACATATTTGGATTTATGGTATGGTATGCTGGAGTTGACCTAATGAAACAGAAATTTCGACAAAAAGTTAACCATTGTACAACCGTGCACAGCCATAAATTTAATTTCGTTTTCTTTTCAATGCAAGGAGATGACCCTATTTTAGGTGACCGTATTTGTATCGTAAATGATATTGTCGAAGAGTTTCGTTCGGGCCATGTACGATTGAGGATTTCCAGAAAGCCATTTTATAGTGTTTTACGATGTAATTGCTTTTAGTTTTGCTACTGTTTCTCCGAATTCAAAAGAGAAACCTAAAATTGGGGCACTATATTTTATTACGCCCTAGCAACATTTTGGTCGAAATTTGCTCCCGGTTCGGTAGACATTACTACAATAAATACACATAAAACTGGTTATGTTACGTAAATATTACACAGATCCTTTAATTTCACTATTCAGATAGTTGTACAATAGATATAATATTATACAAATCTCAAAATTACTTTCTGGAATAAATTAGAATAGACTAGAACCATTCTCCTACTGTCGCAGATATATAAAAAATATTTTGAAAAATTTTATAATTACCAGAATTGTATGTAGGGGGCCCGGCCAACAAAAAAAGTTTTATAATGGAATATAGTCATGCATGTTTTTATATCTTTCGGCGCTCCTCCATCTCCTAATTCTAAATATATGAAATTATAGGACAGTAAATAATAAAATAATTAGAGATCAATTTATTGGAATAGATGCAAAAAGAGACATATTTGACAAAACCATATCAACCACTTAATCTAAAGTTAAAGGAACTTCTATTTTAACATGTTCATTTTCAGAGTGTCCTTGCCTTTAACTAACCTAACTTCATTCAGTAATATAAGCCAATAATTACTTAAAATAGTGTAGTGTAATGTAATATAGTTGGTAGCAGGTAATTGAAGAGATATGCAACAATATCAAAATATACAGAGTATTCTATTCAACAAGAACAAAACTATGTTTTATTGGCCGCCCCTTGCATAAACTTTGTTTGATAAAGCGCTACTGTTGTTTGAAATATTTTTTGATAAATGCCGTAGTAACAGAAATAAGTAGTGGTCGAAATAAGATGAGAAACATGTATATGCAAACCTGCGCACAAGAATAACAATTACAACTTAAAGAACTAATTTGACCCTGTATTTTTTTTGTTTGTTTTTCAACATAACTGAAGTCTTAAATATCTCACCATCGACACTGTTATGGCACATGAAAAACTGCATCAAATCGTATGAAATTTGGAATCAGCGCGTTATATGTCTCTGCAATAATAATAGTAGTGGCTTGCCTTTGATAAAATGTGTACGTCTAAGATAATGATTTTATTGTAACGGATTGTGCAAAGCAGGGCACAAGTACAAAAAAGAAAATTAATTTGAAAATGCATACGGAAGATCAAAACTACAGATGTAGATAAAAAGTGCTGGGCTATTCAGCTAAAAAAGTGCAAATGAGATTAATTTGCAAAATAAAAAAGAAAATTGAGGTGGTAAATGAAAACGGCAATACAAATTTTAAAGCTTCCTAGAAGGGATCCATTTTTAGCAGCTTTTGATAGTGTTAGCGAATTAAACCTCAAGTAGTTTCACAGTAACATCATGTTACGCTAGAAGACCCAGAAAAGTGCCAGTGTTAAGATTAAACCACATTAGAGCAAACCAGATTTTGTAAAAAATTGATGAAGGAATTGATGATAAGTCCAAAATTACTCTGTATTATAACAATTGCGATGGACAATTTGTGCAACTGCCTCCAAACTCAGCATTTCTTCCGTAAATTACAAGAAACATGGCCCCACAGTTATATGATATGTGCCAGTTTTTTGGTGTGGCCTGGGACCAATTTTTTGAATTTCTGAGAATATGACTCAAGTTGTTTACTAACCAACATCATGTTGCCTTGCGCAGAGCAGAAAATACCGTGTCATTAGGCGTATCGGCAGAATAATGACCTAAAACATATGACGAGAAAGGTCAAAATTCGTTTAATGAAAATAATTCGTATTGACCAGCTCAATCGCTGAATATCAAGTTAAAGTAATACTTATAAGGTGACAAAGAAATCGGCGGATAACAAAAAAATCTCTTAAACAACTGTTCCACAGAAGAGATGTACTACTACTTGATAGCAATCATCGTCGATGTCGTGATTATTAGAAATAAGCGTTGTGCAATCAAGTATTAATGTTTAAAGTATTAGCGATATTAGTTATAGTTACATAAGAATTTACTTTACTTTCCATTATCACTGCCATTTTTATGCAGAGGCGTGGTTTCTCATGTCAATGCAATAATTGTGTTAAATGAAATTTTAATTTAATTGAAAAATTAGTTTTGTTGCTTGTCATAATCTCTTGGTGTATACTACAATAAAGTCTGAACTTTATCATTTTTAAATATTCAATTATATACGGGACCTGTTAAAAGCCGCAGCAGATAGATATTCAAGCATTTGTTTGTTACTCCTTATTAACAAATTTCATTAGCTTTTCGAAGAAACAAAAATAAAACACCTGTATGAGCTTTAATGGAAAAAATGCGAAAGTCCTCCAAACTTGATCACTTACTGATTCGCAACGCTTGCAGAAAAATATAACAACTACCCTAGTAGCACAGTTGGTTGGCTGACGGTTGGCCTTCAGTTGGTACAACGTCGTACAGACGATACAGTATACGTGACGGTCAACCACTCTTCTAACGTTGGGTATCAATTAGCTCTAGGTCAGCAGAATTAGTGGACAATCGGGAAACGATAATCAATCTACGCTTGGCAATAAACACTTGTGTGACATAATAATAATGTTAATAACATGTCGATGTTGAACCAATTCAGTCGACGCAGCGTCGGTTGAAGATTGGTTGCCAAGCATTGCAAATATATGATGTCACGAATGGCAGACAACAGTGAGGCAATTTTCAGGGAACGTTCGTCAAAGGCCGGTACCCGACAAAAGTAGAAAGTTTACCCAAAGATCAGGTAAGTATGCGAGAACGTTGCCCATCAATGCTCGGCCAAAAGTAAACTTTCACATCACTGCCAACGTGGAGCCATGCGATCAATCATCGGAAGCCAACATAGCGCCAGCCGTCTGTGCTACAAGGATATTAATAACTAGTGCTTTACCATAAAAGCTCGCTTAAAAAGTCTGCTATTTTTTGGTAACAGTTTCCAATGCTCTCATTCCAAGAGTACTTATTTTCAAAGATTTTGGTGTCCTATTCGATCTAGAATTATCGTTTTTCTTCTCATATTAAAGCTATGACCTTTTTGGCATCTAAATCACTTGGGTTTCTGTTTAGAATATGCGAAATTTTTCTAATATTAACACCTTCAAATCACTTTATAACTCATTTGTCCGCTCTAAACTAGAATACGTTTCCATTGTATAATTGTTTGGTATTCCTTACCATCAATTATCAATTTAACTGCCTCAGCAGCAATTTCTTAAATACACTGACCAACAGTGATTTTATTGTTTCCATTATTAAAGCAATTTCAGGGTAACTTAGTGTTGTTGCAGTTTTACTATATCTACTCTAGTTTTTATTATGTTTTTTTGAAAAGGTATGAAGGAAACAAAAATAAAATTAAAAATTTATTGCCAGACAGGCGAAAAATTCCTCAAATTATAATTATACAAAATAAATTGAATACAAAACTAAAATGTATGTTTCTAGTAAGATTTTGTATTGTGTCGGACTTGAAAACAATCACGTTGCAGATTCCAACAATAATCTACCATCATGTGAGTATCCCACCTTCCTTGATACCTTTGCTCCATTGACATTATGTCTTAATGGAATCGCTCGCTTTGTTCTTCACTAAATTCCCGGAAATCTTTCCAAATAGTTATGCAGAAAGTGTAATTTAATGCTGATATTAACACCATTCTCTTAAAATTAACCAGCATATTTCGTATGAGTTCTTCATAATGTTCTGCTTTATTGTTACCCAAGAGGTTCTTAAGCACATTAACAAAGGGCACCATCATTTCAGGAAATTCCAGTCGTTAATAAGCTTGCGAATTTGAGGACCATAAAAAAATCCATCGTTTAGTTTTTGTAAACTTACTTTGGGGAACGATCTACAAATATATTTATGCTTCAGCTTTATGTGAAGTGAAGGTAAAATGATTTTATCCCTGTCAAGCAAAGACTCGTTTAAACGATTAACTCTCGTTTATCGTGATAAAAATTACAATTGTTGGAAACGATGCCATCATTAAAAAAATGCCGTTCTAACTAGAATAAAATGGAAACTTTGTTGTTATACATTATTTCAAAAACTAGAGCCAATTAGTATAAAATTCCTTGCTTCAAATGTAATATTTTGTTGTTCTGTGATATTTATTATACTAATCTGATCGCACTTATTCTCCTCATAGTGCAGACATGATGTATCTTACAACAGCTATTAGTTTGGAGTTATTAGGGAGCTAAAGCTTGAATTGATACAGAATTTTGGTTTGAATGGGAAAAAATATTTTTAAAATTAGTAATCTTTGGAGTTTAAAAATTTTACTTGCTACCTACCCTTTACACTTACTAACCTGTCAATATATTTAAGCTGCATAATTTCCTCGTCCTTAAAACAAACAACAGTTTAGAAAGCGCATTATGAATAATGTAACACCAGTGAGTGAAATAGAACAAGTAACTGTACGTCATTATAGTAAGTGTTAGGGTACTTTTAACCTTCCCTCAGAATTATAAGTAAACATAATAACCCTTTGATCCCTTTCGGCTACGGTTCCGTTGCAGGCAAACAGTTAACCTCCTTCTCAAATAAAATAATGGCCTAAATACCCCACTTAGAGATACACCGGACCGATCCGAGAGAGGACTGGATGTTTAATCCAATTACTGACTTTGCGAAATTTAATAGAAAGCCAAAGTATTTTCCTTGGGCGGCTGGATTTACAGAGGATTTTAATTTTCTGTAAAGTGCACCGCCCGGATCACCTACAAATAAATTGAATGAAGATTTTACGCATGATAGAGGACATCCTATAATTTAACAAACGGGCCTAATATGACATACTACGTGTATCCCTGAGAAAAAGGTGACTAAATATCCAACGGAAGATTTCTTTGATGTGTTAGTATATACAAAAAACAATAAATTGTACTAAAAACAAAAGGAAATAAGATGTGATTAAGATATCAAGAACAAAGTAAAATATAATTACATACTTAAATAACCAGAATATTTGATTAGGTATTTAACTTAACTCTCGGAGTAAGATTCTTTCTTTAAAAACAATTACGATTTAGACAGTTTGGTTATTCTCAATGGCGGCTCTATATTTAAGAAGTATATTTACATAGATTCCAATAAAAGGTTATAGCAGAAGGAGAACAGAAATTGGTGAAGCCGAAATGAAGATTGTTGATCTTTTAAACTAAAATTTTGGAATAAATTTTTACCCACTAAATATTTTATCTAACCAATTTGAACACGACACCTGTGAGTAGGTACTGTTTACATACTATCATAATATTAGTAGGCTTCCGGGACAGTCAATTAGAGCAATTGTTCGGTGTTCCGGCTGCAACCGCGTCATTGTTATAGCTTCTACCGATATCTCGTCCATACTTCTGTGGGACGTATTGAGGACATCGGTTCTGCTGTTGATACTGCTGCTATTACTGCTATTGCACACTAAATTGGAACTGTTCATTTCCTATCGTTTCTAAGTTCCCAACATGATATATGCTTCATCACGGAAATCGAATTAGATGGTTGTTTTCCTCTCCTAAATGCTCTCGAACACCATCGTGCTGACGGTGCTCTGGGACACCTACCCCGCCTATCGAAAACCAACGCACACGGATAGATATCTTAATGATCCTCACACCATTATCTACCCAAAAAACGCGGTGTTATCAATTCTCTCATTTAAAAAGCCATTTTCGTATTTGAACCTAATTCGCTTCCTTAAGAAATGAACCATGTCACCGAGGCTCCGATCCGCAGTAATTGTTCTAAGAAGGATAATCAAACTATCATTAACCGCTACACGTTTTTGTAGCGGTTTGTGCGCGCGATTGTGTAGAAGGGTTTCCTTCTCCGCAGCAACTTCCTCATTAAACTAACAAAATTCTCTTCAGGAACAATCTTTAGATCCCATTTCAAACTCACTGATTACTTTCTCGTCATCATCAGAAAGCCCCTGCGCTGTCTACCAGATTGCATTTTCGTGTGATACAGTGTGTGCATCGATGAAACAAAGAGGTCGTACACATACATGGAAATCCCTTAAACCTCCTAGCTACCGTCATGTTTCATCCTAGCACAATCTACAACTCGGTTTAACAAACCTAGTGGCCCTCGACGTCATTTTTGTTTCTTGGATGTTACTTCGTAATTTTACATTCCCATAATTTTTGCAGATTGAGATATTCTGTTGTAGTCCAATACTCCTTCCTTCCTCCTTTCTAAACAATTTTGTGTTGCAGCTTATGAAAAAATTAATAGAACTTCCTCTAATCTATTCAGAGCCTTATTGTCGATTGCCATTACAATTCTTGGAGGTGCCTGTCAGTTTCTGTTGCTGTTATGATCCGATGAGTCAACTTGCTTGTAAATGCTACGTCAAAAACTAAGAAAGAAGACGCACATTTTCTATTTTTAGCTGATTATAGCTGTGGAAACTATATGATTTTAATTTCAAATAAACGTAAATCATTTAATTTTCGGCAATTTCACAGATCGTCTGTATCCGTAACATCGAAAACATACAGCTATATGAATATTAAACAAACTAAACATTTAAGAGCACTCACGCAACGTATTTTTAACTTCCTAAACAAAATAATATAACTTCAAAGAAGAAACCGGATAAATACGTTTTATTCTTCATGCAAAGCAGGGTGTTCCCATATTGCGAGCACATTTTCATCAGAAAAATAATTATTAAATGTCAAACGTATCGGTGATCCGTATCAAATTAATGCACGTTATTTATTCCAAATCACAGAGCTTTACAGCTTTAAAAATAGCATCAGCAGCCGGTTGTAAGTTTATAGCGCATCCCTTAAAAAATCAACGAACAATACGAGAATGGAATTTTTAAAGTAGCAGTAAAATTGGCGAATGCTTTGCGAATTACCCTTTATGATAAATAAAGTCGGTAGTTTTGGCACAGCTACTGTGTAACGAGGAGAAAATGCATGTATAGTAAGTTGCTTCTAATAATTCTTTTATAGAATATCCTTTCGGTACGAAGCGATACAATAAACGTAAGAAAGTGGTAACAAAGCTAAAGGAAGGTATTTTTTAAAATATTTTACGGCGTACAATATAATTTTTTAAAGGGTGCATGCGGAAAGGGGAATCCTAGAGAAAAAAATCATATTGTAAAGTTTTTTAAAAGCATGGGCAATTCTAAAAAATATCCCTTTGGCAGCAACTAATCTAACTGTAAACTGAGGTCTTTTATAACCAATAAAAATATTCCTTCAACTTCTTGTGCTTAGAAAATTTTAAGTAAATATCTTCTTAGTTATCTGTGTATAACACAAAAAACGGCATTGTTCTTTTCGCAAATGGACTACACGCATATGGAAAATATATAATCAAAATAATTATTGATAGATAAATTGAATAAAACAATACCTAATGTACCTCAATCGTACATCTATTTGAATCATTTGCATCCGTGGTATTGTTCTATTGTTGTTTTGTAATAAATTATAAAATAAACGTATATGGAAGGTACCCAAGAAGGAATTTGTTGAGATGCAAAGTGATAATCTACCAAATGTAAGCGCATTCATGTTGATTAAATTTTTATAAAGAAACAAATGTTACCATAAAGCAGTTTACCATGTTAACCGTCTAATGTTTATGTTAACAGGAATATGAATGAAAATCAACGGGATATTTTATAAATGCTAAGTTGGAGGTGTACTTTTGCAAACTTTATGTCAATTCTGCAGCTTATTTGTAACAATGAATGGAAGTAACAATAATAACAGTATTAATAACTGTAAGCTTTTACGGCCGGTGTTTCAATTTGTATTACCAGTACATGTTTCCAGGCTGGTAATCCATGGTCTTCGATCTGTAAAGGTCGACGTTTCATCAATAGTTGGTAGACGATTATTGAAGACCCAACATCAGTACAAATACATCGCAGTATTTGACGAGATCCTACGCAATCGAAGACCATGGCGTACCAGCCCGGAAACATTTACTGTTAGTAACAGTAACAATTAGAGCTAGTGAAACATATTTTGTTTGCCACAATTCCTGACTTGATGAATAGACCAGCATCGAGTTATACGGTTGAGATCATCATATTTTACATAGAATACACGATACGACTGCGCATGAAGTAGAGATGCAAAAACTCCCAATAAAAGACAATCCAAAGGATAGCAACTCCTCTATTTCCAGTCCAATCCAAACATTTAATCGAAAATCTACTATTGTTCTATTTTATCTGAGATTTTGTACTATCCAATAATACGTCGTTTTCCTGTTAAAGATTCCAGAATTAGTAAATTTTACCTCCTTTGGCAAAGTTCTCCATACTTGAGTCTGGGACAAACTTAATTCTGACGCCATTCCGCATGTAGAAGTTGATGGATTGTTATTTATCTTGAAGGTGTAGGACCTACATAAACTTTACAAAAACACGCATTTAGTTTATCATTCGTAAAATGCCCCGTTGGTCTTCGTCCAAGTTCCTGTTGACATTACGCAGCGCGATAACCATCCATTCCCGACCAAATTTCCATCAAGATCTAGAACAATGATGCGATGCGGTTATTATTATATATAAACGTAAGAATGTTGATGATGGCAGAAAAACCGACATACCACATAAAAATTTCAACTTCACCATTAGATAGATAATCGGAAGTGGCTTTGAGAAGCAAGCACAAATAAATATGCTAGTGGTAAAAGAAGAAAATAAGCACTTATTTAACCCTCTATCTCCAATAATAAGCGAGATCCCCATTGTAAAGCTCGAAAACGAATCAACTTGTATATATTGTAATGTTATAATATAACATCAACGAGGTTAGCTGTCAGCAGTGCCAGATTCGCTTCTCATCTTGGCATTTTACATTGTCCACCTATCGGGTATGAGGATCCATGTGTTGGTAGCAAGTTCCGGTGCATGCGTTAGTCGTATAGAAGTTATCTCTGTCAATTAAAAGTCTTTCGGCCCGTTTCATCTAAATTCTCAGTGTAATTTAACGTTGTAGTGTTGCATGTGGTCAAGAGTGTCATCAAAGAACACAGAATCCCAGCATTGCGTCCCTGCATCATGCTACAGCAAAAATTGTTCGTTTCGGCATCTATTTCATGAATAGTATATTTTAAATAGTTAGAAAATTATCATAGGTGACAATGGAATAAAACAATTGCCAACGTAATCTAACAATGGTGAAAAACAACGCCAATTTTATTTGTGACTTTATGTCTAGCTGTCGTCCAGGCACGTTGTACTTAGCATTTCCTCCAAGTGGAAAGTTACAAGATTTAAGGTTAGTAGTTATTTTCATTTCTTCGTCTTAGCACGTCTCATCTAACAATTTTTTATCTGCCGAAAGAGTGTCTAGGGACATTTCCGGATTCACGACCCTCAATTTCTGTAAATTTAAGACCTACGTAAAATTTCCCAAACTTCATCCCGTTGAAACATTACAATATATATATACAGGAATATCCATCTCAGATGCCAGGACTCTCGCAGACCTCTCGCGCCCCTCGTTGTTACGTTTGGTGCGAGTGAGAATCATATCAATAACAACCCATCAAGATTCATTAATAAAGTGCATGTGTCAAACTAATTTAGTTTCCGTTCGTGTACATTTGAATTGCATAGAAATCGTATCTTACACTCCTCAAATTAATATGCAAAGCCCTAGAGCAATAAAGCAAGTTTTTATGACGTTTTATTACGTCTCGTAGCAAAAGCTTGAAATTTTTATTACATTGTGTAACCGACTCTTAACTTTGCGGGCTTTTATGTTGACTAATAGTCGGTTGGAAATACCTAGCGAAAATTGTTATTGACGTTAAAACTTTGAAGCGGTTTGGCCACCAACGTGTAATCGCGAAATCCTTGTAAGTAAAAATAAGAAAGTAATTTGATACGCCTAGGCTTTCAAGAACATTGTTTGTTCTAGAATATTCTTACAACTTGTGTTATTTGTCGAAAAAATATTTTTATGGAAAATTCTTGAAATTGTGTTCCCAAGAGCTCTACAACAAAGTATCTATTTTGGTATTTTTATTTGTATTGTCAATTGTAATTGGATGTACAAATATTCCGTTAATTTTGTTTTAAAAATTAATCCTCTGTATAAACCAACTATATGCTTGAAGTGAGAATGATCAAGATAAAAGTTTAAACCTACAAGTACTACACACATACCTCTAACTGTAAGTTAGAGCTTGTATCTTATGTAAAGTGTGTATAAGTAAATAACTGAATGCCATGTGGTTTATGTGTAAGGTCCTGTCGAATTTTGAGCTTTTCAGAACTCGAAATATCAAATTTTTACCCTAAAAAGATTCTAAGTCGAATCCGAATATTAGATAAATACTACTAGTAGTATGTAATAAAAGGAAAACTTATATTTTCTTTCGTTAAGCATATGTAAGTTTGCCATCTCCGAAGAGGGCATCTAACAAACATGGCTTTACTACTTCTTTAGTTTTAAACTGAACATCTGTTTCTGGGCTATGTTATGGTATCACAAAAATGAAATAAACAACTATAAACTTTCAACGTCTTGAAATTGGCAGTATACCATGATATGCTAATAGCAGTCAAAAGTGATAGATATGATAGGTTGAGAATTTATTTGTTTTTGTTAGGAAAAAAACCTCCCATCCCCACATTCATTTTCAAAGATAACGCATCAAAGTATTGTAGTCATTGTTCAGAGTCATGAAATGGGCAATATACTCATCCTCAAGCATTAACCTCTAGTTTACAAAAAAAAAACGTGTGCTTGAGATGATAAGCATAGATGTTTGGCAAACGCTCCGTTATCTTAGAAGCACTTATGAGATTCTGGAGGATAGGCTTAATGGATCATAATCTATGTTATACACGATGTCTCGATAGAACATGGCTATTTAATCCCAAACTACGATCAAAACTCGAGAATAGGCGACTTCCTATTGTTCCCAGAGCTAACAACAAGCATTGTTGATTAGTTTTTGGATTCCGTAGGTTCAGAAGTGGCTCTACACATGCCTTTGAAGCTCATAAATAGTAGGAACATTTATCAAATTAGAAACTTATCTCAGAGCCAAGATTTTTTATTGTTGCTTTCAAATAATAAGTTTTGAGAATGAAATTTTCCAGGTAGTTTTCGACGCCCACTATTTCTTATTTTGGGAGCCCCGAAATTGTTTGCATCTTAAGCCTTTGTTTCGTTTGTTTTTTCACTACTCATGAGACATTTAAAGGGAAAATATTTACAAAGAACCATGAGACCTATGGAAAACTAAAAATGCACTAAGCGTCTATTTCAAATATGCCATAAACCACAGTAATAACGACAGCAGCTTCATGTAGTCCTGTTTTTACCAGGTACGAATGCTTTTGGTTTGTCAAGACCGTTACAATAAACTTTTCGAGAAGGGGCGCCCACTCCAAGCTGAAGACGAGATATTGGAATACTGTAAGAGTACAGCCGATTTCTTCGACCAACATCCTAACCTAAGCCGAGGCAAGGAGCTGGTTGAATGCTTAGACGCCTAATGGGCCTATTGTGACGTAAATTTTGTGAAATCGATCTCGTTGTCCATAACCATCTTCATTAATCAATCTTAGTTCATCCAACCAAATTTAGTCAACTAAAAAAAAAAATGCATTAACATTCATAACGCATTCAGCCTCTTTTACTAAAAAACTAGTTCACTTTATCACTTCTTTGACTAAGCAACTAGCTTATATTTTTCTATTAAGTATGACTCGCTGTTAGATAATACTGCGGAGCTAACGATGTGGTATTATATCGACACTGTTAACAGGTTAATGTCCCATTCTTTTTACATAACTGTTAAATTCAGCGCTGCAAATCTTATATGTACCTACTAGAACTCTGTTTTTTTGGAAGCATCAAACTTGACTTTTATGGGAGAATTACGAATTTATCCTTTACATTTTTCTAGAAAAATTTATATTAAAGAAGAGCAATTTTAATGTAAAGAAAACAAAGGTAAGACAAGCTACTTAGCCGTTTCCCCGAAATAATCACTGTTGCGAGATAACGTAACATCGTTTTAGAAAAAATCCGACCAATAAATTGTCTCGCAGACCTCACTCGCATACATCGCCCTTTCTTTTCTTCCACTCTTCACTTTCCTAATTTTACGAATAGTTTCCGTTTTACTGTCGCAACCGTAGTCCTTCGAGATGAATGCTCAACTACCGACGCGACGTACGTTTGTTTTATTGAACAGATGAAGCGCACCGCCATGCCACTTGGTCCGCTGTCCGTTTTATAATAGGGAATCACCATAAAAGTGGAAGCGCGACGCTCTGGTGAAATTTTATTTGACTTGTATGTGTTCTGCGGCTTACTTCGCTGCTACCTGATCGTTATAAAACCCGGTTGACTTTGCCGCTTTATTGCGGAGAAAGCTCGGTCCGTTACGGATTGTTATGAATATTTTATTGACGTTATTGGCCCAGTTTTGCGAAAATATATATTGTATTAATATTTCTATTCAACTAAGCTGTAACGTCGAGTCTCATATTCCTACGATAATCTGTAAATCTATGTTAACTTATTTCTGTCACTAAATTGTTTGATTGCGCAGAGGAAGTCACTAAGTAGCGAAAGATAAATGCGTAAGAAGAAATGGAACGGAATATTAAAACGATATACTTTGATAACTTCACAGCAACATGATATACTGAAAATATAAGCAATGGAGATTGGAATTGGTAACTTTAATCGTTTTTCAGAGGCCTTGAATAGAATATTGATCTTGAAATTATATAATTGTGTCTGTTGTCTAAATGGTTGAAGCTTCAAAAATATTTTCACATACAAGGTGAGCCGGAAGCAATGGGCCAAACTCTGTACCGTGAAACCAATGTAAAAAGCTCATGTGTTTTTCCGATTTTTTTTTCATTTGTTTTCAAGTTATAGCATAATTAACAAACTTTATTTAACGTTCTTGTAAATGGTTCAAATTTCCACTTGCTTTCGAATCAATACGTTTTAAATAAAATAAAATAAATAAACATATCCTTGCATTGACCAACTATTAAGAACAAACAGTCACGTACGTTTTGCAAATGTTTTTTTCACTTTTTATAGCTTATTACGCAGCGGGTATCAATCCTTCAGTAGACGAAGCATAACATGTTTAGGCTAAATGGGGGTATTTTTGAATATTTATTAAAAGAACACTATGATTAAAGAAATAAATTGTTTCGTTTACTTTTAATTGCGCTAACTTAAAAACAAATGAAAATCGTACAAGAATATTAACATATTAAGTTTTTTACATTATTTTCACATGCACAACATACGCCTGAAGCTTGGTCCATTCCTCCCAACTCACTCTGTAAGCTAGGTACCCATTTTGTTATATTAAGTAGAACACCCCATTATTATTTAATTGGAAGATTATTTAGTTTTACTGAAGGTTATCAAGACAGTGAAGTAGCTATATTTCAAAGTAAACAAACAAGAATTTTTCCTTTACTATAAATAGTTTAGCAGATTTTCGTAACAGTAATAGTAACAAGAATGAAGCGCAAACCATACGATGCAGTTTTGAGAAAATATAAAGATGTAGAAACATTCAAATTGTGAGTTCATATTCTGGTCTCACTTGGTTAACATTTACAATTAGTACTACTTTCGCCAAAAATATTACAGTGGCGTTTAGTGCATTGGGACCTTGTTAGGTCTATTGAATAGTTTTGTTTTACCCTATTCTTTATGACAAGTTACGAAAATCCAAGTTTTCTTGTGGAGGTATTGTTTGTTTACTATTGATTCAAAATTTGAGGCCTAAGTAGCTAGTTGTTAAATGAATACATAAGAAAGAGTTAATATATATGACATGCATGTAAGTTAAGGATAAATTGTAGATAGATAAATAAGTAGACATCTATTAATTGTATTGAATGTAAATTTATGCTGACACTTATTAGTCGGCATAAACTGTTATTACAATTATATCTTTCCTTTATTTCCACGCGCTGGAATGAATGTTTTGAATAGCGTCAAATTTTTCAATTTCACAATCGTTTTCAGTTGTGGATATCGAGATAGCGCTGCTTATATAATCTAGCGGCTCCAGTATACAATTTATTTACTTTTCCCTAATACACCTGTCATCTAGCTCTTCTTTACTTAGGTTCGAATTTTTTAATCAACAGTCTAAGTTCGTCAATGGCAAAGTACTTTGTTTACTATTGTCATGGTAACCAAACAATATTAACACCAAAAACAATATTCAAGTACAGGAGTCGCATATCTTATTTGTTTGCACAATAGACAAATACATCCTTATACAAAAACGATAGAAATCTAAATATCCCGTGAGATAGATATAGTAAAATATATGGTACTATTAAAAAAAATGCCGTTCCCGGTGTTTAAATTTAGCTAAGTTTAGTGTTTCGTACCGAGCGGCCTGTATATTTGAATTTGGTTCTCATATAAAGCCAAGTATGTAACTTAATCTTGTAAAAATTTACGCTACAATGTACCTATTTGCATTTCCGATTTATCGAAGGAGGTACATCTCCACATTTAAACAATTGAAAACAGAATTAGGAAATATTTCGAAGACTGTTAGAAATAGACCTGCGAAACCCGTATTACATGGAGAAACTGGAAACGTAGTAATATACAGGATGCCGCATTTTAAATAACAAAGTGAGTGTTTGTCCTTAGAGTTGTCCACATTATCGCGAATCTTATTAGTTAAATTGAAAATAGCAACTTGCGTACAAATCGTGCGCTCTAAACCGAATTGTTTCTTAGAAGTTCCCCTTTATAGAAAAACTGAAACATTCTGTTTTTAAAAACTTTTTCAAATAGTTTCGCCCGCGTTTTACCCTTTACAGCGAGGGGGTAGTAATCCCACACACGATATACACACTAAGAACTCTTGAGATTACGGCAAACCCGTTGGGCTGCCACCATACGTAAAAAAGGTGCAAAGTAAAAATGTCAGCGGATTGTCGTTGGTTATATTGGATGCTCCTTTAATTACAAAATCTCATTTCCCAGGATGCATCCACATGTCAATTCGGTGGCTTCTCTCTGGCTTGCACAAAATACTTTTTAAACTGAAGTGCTAATTTACGTTTTCTATTGCATATATACCTAATTAAAATTAATGAACACCACGCTGGTGGGTAGAACACAATAGAACAGTAAGCACGAAATAAATATTTTATACTGATTGTGAGCTAATTGAATATTAAAAATGGTAAATTGAATCGTAATTTAAGAATCAATAGTCTACTAAATCAAGAAAACCTGTTTTATTCAGGAACTTTGCTCATCCAGTATAACTAATTATCTGAGCAGGGAGTTCAGTAAACCACACGATACAACAGTATTTACTGAAATTATTTTTTGAATGAATATACATGAATTTGAGCGTTTTCTGTAGTAAATAGGACGTGTAATTCGCATAAAATTTGACCTGAAATACATCAGATAGCAAATATAATATACATTTTTATATAAAAAGGTTTTAAAGAAGAAATAAAAAATTGCTTGCAATCTGTGCTGTAGGTGCTAAGTAATGGCAATACCGTTCCTAATAACTTAAAAAACAGATATTGCTACTGACGCTCGCAACATGTAACAATAAGATTATCGATAATAAATTTACGTTCCGGTCAAGCACAGTAGTGACCCAGTAATTCGATTCCAGATTCCACTGTATTAGTTTACTATTTGAGACATGTTCGCAGTGCTTTCAACGGAAGTAGGTTCAGGAGTTTTTGATAATAGTAGCGCAGACGTATGAAAACCATTTAAAAACTTTACATAGAGGTTGATAAAGTTTAACGTGTAAAAATCTATTACCAGCTACGACACGTCAATTTTTTGGTATTATAACAGCCGCCATAGCAATGTACTGCAGTTCCTCTCATATTTCTTACTATTAAATGATTATTACAGCAAAAGGGAAGAGTAAGTTATCTCCATTGTTGATTGATTTTGGGGCTGCAACCGCGTTGCAGGTTTACCGGCATTTCGCTCGTGGTTGCATAAAGCCTCCACTAGGTAACTGGTATTGCACACCTCATGCCTGCAATAACATCTTCCCAACAATAGCATCGATCTTACGTTATTGTTTCTGAACTAATGTAATATTATCGGCAGAACATGTATTCTACTGTACATACCTCTAGTCGTTGGAAAATAGAAATTGCCCGGAGTAAGACGCTGTATGAAATTCCGCCAAATGCATAAAAACTACATGAGCAAAATTGAAAATGGAAAAGGGTAAAACGATGGCACATTGTCAAACCAACGAAGCAAAATAAATAATCATACAAGAATGGTATGAGGAGTATCCGTATTTGGGCCTTGTGATAAAATTTGCATTAATAATTGTGAGTACTATTCTGCAGTCGACGTCTGTCAACATTTCGGAGAGATTCATCGAGCAATGTTGTTTTGAGAACTGTCAAAACTAAGCAAGTTCACGTATTTGTGAAATCATAGAAAAGAAGAATACATAAATGGGTTTTTCCGAGCGAACATGCACCCAAGGCGAAAACGGTTCCATTACCCGGAAAAGTTATGATAACGATCTTTTTGCAAGGTATAATCTTGATTGATTATTTATAGAAGTACGATACTGATTTATTGGACTGGTTCGGCACTGAACTAAAGAAAAAATGCCCCACCTAGCGAAGAGAAGAATTTTCTACCATCACAATAACGCCCAGACCCACCCAGAGAGTAACACCAGTCCAATTACGGCCCGAATTGGTACCCCATCCACCATAATCGTCAGGTTTTGCCTAATTTTCTCCAAACTCAGCAAAATGGCTTGGCGGAAAGTGGTTTACGTTAAATTAAGAAGTCATTGCCGAAATAGAGGCGTGTTTTGCAGAGTTAGATAAATCGTATTAACTAGATGGCTTCGAAAAGTTGAAGCATCGCTGTATCAAGTGTATAAGATTATATAGGGAAACAAATTTACTAAATGCAAAACAATAGTTGTCTTCCTTAATAGAGGCATTTGTCATACCATGCTTTCTAAAGCAAACCATTTCAATTCAAAAATATCCTTGTATGCATTTAATAATGAGATATTAGTGAAAAGTACGCCTAAATTATGTAAGTCCGATAACTATTTATGTTTTGTGGTTTAAGGATTGGTTTGGCCAGAGCTTTTAGCATTATTACTATTTCTGGCCTCCACACGACGATGCGAGGAGCTGTTTAGATCCTTGTCCTTCAGTAAGAATCACGATGTTTCGTTACGGAATTGGTGTTGCTTGGCTTCCAACTGACGACTTGGTGATATTGGTTAGCGGTAAGTATGAAAGCTCAAGTACTGACACCAAGAAGTAATCCTGGTACAGAGATAACCAATTATCCGTCAATTTAACTAAAGCGGAGATAGCCTTATTTTCAAACAAAAGAGAGATACGCAAAACGAAATACAACACATCAGAAAATGCTTAGAAACATAATCAATATGTAATGCTAAAATAGCTTCCTCATTGTATTGATGGAATCGTTTACGGCATTTAAAGCAATGCAAGGAGAGAACGGCACACTATCCACGGATATAACTCTGCCTATCCAGCATAATCAGCGTGGTAAGTGATTCCGTCCATAGCATAAGGAAACTATTTAGCAATATTTTTTGGTTATGTTTCTATTCATTTTCTGATGTGTTCTGTTAATACTTCATAATAAGCTTGTGGGAATCGTTTACATGTGCAGTTTCCCAAAGCGCCCTAGCGCACGCCGCCTCGTTCTAAGAGGTCCAAGTTACTGCGCGGGGCATGACTTGGGGAACGGTACCCGGTTTATGTCGTTGTTATTAACTGTGAGACAAATAGGGTTACAAGCTGAAGAAAAAACACTTTCGGAACCACGCTGATGACGTCGGATAGGCTGAAACATGTTCGTGGATAGCGCGTTTTTTCTTTCCTTGCTTTGCTTTTGCCATAAACGATTGCATCAGTACCACGAGGAATCTATTTTAGTATTATTTTTTGGTTAAAGCGAAACACTTTACTTATAAATCTATCGCTTAGCTTCGGTTCGGAGATCCATTCCTCGGAGATAGTTTATCTCACTATCTCAGTGCCTATAACTATAACCATACATATATCGGTCAATAAGATCCTTACTCTTTGATAGAGTCATATTAGCGAGGAGTACATTGTAATTACACGTAAACTGCATAAACTTGATAGCTACACAAGATTCGCAACTTGAGGCTTGGTTGGACCGGAACTTTTAATATTATTACTATTATTTCTTGTCTGGACACCTATGTAGCCGCCACGACCTTCATCATAGAGCAATTCTAGCCATCTAGTTTAAGTAACTATTTAGGCTTAAAATTTTGAATTAATAGATAGACACGGCAATGTTATCATGTTTTGTTTACTCTTGTCTTGTTAACCGAGGAATACTGATTCCAGAAAACATCCAAGTGGAACATAAGGAAGGCTAGAGATATAAACTTCCTATAAGTACAGTGGAAACAAAAGAAATAATGGCGCTATTTAGGATATTTAGGATAACATTTCTGGTGCTTTACTTTGGAAGAAAAAACATAATCAAGTACAGGATATAGTATTTAAAGTAAGATGCATTTTTGAGTGATAACTTATAGTGTTTATTAATTTATTGAAAAATGTTGACGTCATCTCATTTGCATAATAGGTAAAATTTTACAAGTCCAGAAGATTGGAACATTGTATACAATATACCATAATGATATCAAAGATCCACCACAATGAATTATAAAAAATCTTGTTATATGTGTTGTACAGAGCTAGTACTAACAATTTTATCATACAGAATGTGAAATTATTAATGTCATTTATGTAAGTTATTTTGAGAAATTCTATTTTATTTTTACAATTTTTCAGCAAATGTCGTTGAATAAGGGCAGCATAGAACAGCAGTGCAAAATCGGTAAAACTTGGTATTATCTTCAGAACGTCCTTCAGTGATTCGCCGGTCTAGCCAAAGAAGTAGTATGGGTCGACTTCGACGATACAGACGGGGGTGCCGGTCCGGAGTCCGGACTCCGGTCACGGCAGTAATTTGGCGATGAAGCGGGAAGGGAAATTGCCAACGTGCAGCTTCCGTGACTTAATGAGCTGGAGCGCCTCGGGCCAGTCGCGTACCTGTTCCGACATAATAGAGACGCGAACGAGACTGGAAAGCACTAATTCCGGACACCTTTATCGCACCGCCGAGCAACCCCACAGGCCATCAAGCCCTCGACGAACCCCGTACGTAACCATCCGCAAGCAGCGTACTATCGTTGTTTGTAATCGAATTCTAGAAGCCGATCTTAGAAAGGTAGGGCGGGATATATTTAATATCACTCGGCTACTGTTCTGATACTCAACTTCGGAATGTTTTACTATCGCTTTCTAAACACTTGCGAACCTGAATGTTTATAAAAAAATTTCTTCTATAATAATTTTAAATTATGTGATGCGGAAGAGAGGAAGTTAAGAACCAAAGATTGCAACGGTGAAATGCTGTTGAAATGATATGTAAAAAAAGAATGAGATGATAAACCAAAATATATTTCCAAAAGTCGGTCGAAAGTGTCCTTCTTTTCTTCTTGGGCAGGCTTTGAGATTACGTCGTCGGCTTTACTGGCACCTGCGCAGAGCGTTTGCACATTATCGTTTAAATACCATTGACATTCAGTATAGATCTAACTGCCTTAATAACACCAGTATTAACTCTCCGTCATAACATATACATACACTAGTTAAGACGAACAGACAATACCCTATACACAATTTTCTAAGAAACATACGTTTGGTTCCTTTTTTGATTCTGTGTTACGTAACTGAAATATATAGAAAACTTCTAATGATCAGCTTCGTATTTGCAATAACAATTAAAGAAATGCTCAGATTAATAACATGACTTTACATGTTCTACCTTATTTTCGTCCTAGTACACTGACTGTGAAAAAATGATTTTTGTTACCTTATTTTTGTTGTCTAATTTCATGGTTTTTCTCGCGCCAGTAAATATCTACCAGGTGAGTAAAGGATTTGGCAAAATCAATTTTTCCCAAATAAGGATGAACCTAAAATTTGGCGTATATAGTGTATAACTTCATGACGATGATTATTTGTCACTGCAGCACAATTAAATTAACTTCCGAACAGCCTATGTATGACATCACTTGTATATTCTGCACCTCTGTCGAAATATTTTCTATCCGAAGTACATTATACCTTTCCTTGATTTGAGTAATTTGGGAGAAATTTACAATTAAAAAGAATCTATTTTAAATGTATTTATAATACTCCTTGTAGCATTGATGAGAGACTAACCCCTATGGTGCACAGCTAGTGTATAGTATGTGACACCTTACTATCATATTGGATATTTATACAGGCTGCTCTGAATATATCAGAGGATCGGACAAAATTCGATCAAATAGCTTACTTATTTTAACAGCAGCACACTAATTACTAAATATATTTTGTTTTCGTCGGTGAATTATTGAAATCCATAATTTCCTGAGGTAATTAAATATTTGAAAGAATCGCTTCCCGTTAATGAATCGAACCTTCCGCTTGCCGGACAAGCGTGTTAATCATCATACCAGGGTGGTTTAGACCGGGAACGGTCTCATTTAAATACCTGATGGTTATTTATCAAATGTATTTCGACAGACAATGTAAGAATAAATTATCCTGTCGAAATATATAGTTGCAGATACGTAACAACTAGGTGATAAAAAATTACAGTTTCTGGAACAAGCTCTCGTGATGCAGTGGTTAGCACAGCTGTCCGGCAAACGGGAGGTGTCAGGTTCGGACCGGAGTGAGATTTGCCGAATATTTAATTACGTCGAAAATACCAAGGAAATGACGGATTCTTATTCTCCTAATGATACACCTAAATAACGAAAATAATCTGTTTTCTACGTCACAGTAAAGTACATTTTCGTAGAAGGTAATAATTAGAGTGGGCAACTTCAGCTGCGCACCATCGGCGTAGCTAAGGAATGGACTCTTACATGCAAAGGGAGTCAGTATGCAGAGATATATTATCGTGAACAGTGCCATTCCGGTGCTAGATACAAAAAATTGTTTTTAAGATGATTTTTGTAGATTATGAACCGATCTCGATAAATTATCTCTATCTTACTGAATGAACAAGGGAAATTGCCATCTCTAGTCATATGTATAAAAAATAACATCGAGAGTGTATGTAATTCGATGATTAAAAAGAAACTTACCGTCTTAAGCGTCTTCCGTGACTTGAAAAACCGGAGAAGCAAGATTAAATATTTTTAACATAAAGTGCGTTTCCAAAGTTATTTCTGCAAAACGCGTCCGCCGTGAGGAAAATATGTTCTTGTGTAAAGAAAACGATCGCTCTACATCTAGTGATGTTATATTTGCATAATTCAAAAAATCTTTGAAACAACGCATCTGTAGACGAACCTTCACAAATTTGTCAAGTGTGGCGAAATCTGAATCTTTGTCTAAAACACTTTCAAACCTAATTAGAACACACTCATTTTTTGTGTCTTCTACCGAACAAAGCTGTGCGTGTACATCATTCACAATTTGTAGTGATTCCTTTAACGACAGTGAAGAATTTCGTAATATTGCTATTGCTTGTACTACTCTGATATAATTGCCGTGAATAGTTTGTAAATCACTTTTAACCTGATTATCTTCAAAATTAACATCAAAATCAACATGTTAGATATATATCGCACGCTAAACATTTAATCTTTACGCGGTCGTAAGTCAAATCCGGCTTCAAGCCGCAGCGAACTAGATGCTGGCTAGTGTTTCGCATGCGAGAGTCCATTCGTTAGCTGCGCCGATGGTGCGCACCCGAATTTGCCCGCTCTAGTAATAGTAATCCTCAACTTCTGTCATTTATTCTGTACTTTGTTATCCGCAATTTCTTTTCTAAAAACCATATAAGCTAAACTCATTCTGCAATTTCCAAATATTCAGACAAAATAGAAGACATTTAAGTTTCTTCCCGGCTAACGCAGATGCAGAATAATTAACAAATTCGTCATTTCCTTACTGTTTTGGTTTTTCTCCGATTAAAATTCCGATCGTTTTAATTTAGTTTGATATCAAGTTGATCAAAATTCATAAAAAAGAGTGTTTGGGGAAAATATATTTCAACTACCAAAATTATACCTATTAAAGCAAAGGTTCGTACAAGTCAGTCTGAAAATAGAAATAGAGCGAGCAGTTAAAACTCTGCCAGCGCTTAAGTCACAACTAGCCCAACTCTACTTTCCTTTTTACTGAAGTTAGCCACCCGAAATGTAACAGTTACCCATGCTGTCTCAGTGCTAAGTTTATAGAGACGCGCTAATACTGTCGTTCTTTCAACACTAACATCGCTATACTGCTATACATTACACTAATTAATACCGGTATTAGTATTATAGCAGTGGTAGTCCAACTTCATAAAGGCTATCACCTTTAACACCGAAAAAATCAGATTCAATATCATCTCATGCATTAAAAAAAAAAGGAATAATAATAAAATAGTAAAGTGTGATGTCCTCATATACAACTATTTTAGAATATACTACGCCTCTTCTCCTTTGGTCTAATTATTTTAGGCGTTACTAGGTCATTTATTTTGAAAAATCATAAACTTATTCTTTAGAAAATTTAGATAACAACAAATACTATAAAAAGTCATTGCTTTCTCCTATATTTTCTCATCTACTGCGGTCTTTACTTTAAACTTAATTTAGCTCAAATAAAAATGAGTATCGAACCTAAAATTAACTAGATCTGGTGAAAATAAATACTCATAACTATAAATACATACATATGACGTTAAATATAGATTATTATGCAGAGTCTGCTAGAGAAGAAGTTCTAATTTTGAAACACTTATGGCTTACAACATCCTTGTTAGCCTATAATTACCTCTTTAATTTATTTAGAAAAAAAACATCCACATTTAGAAATGTACCTTTGCTTTCAAGTTCATTCTCATTAACGTTTTAAAAACGTAAATTTTGTTAGAATCGTCCAATTTCACCCTCCGAATATAACTTCCGTAGTTATTAACTACTGTTTTGTGAGTTCTATGACCGCCCTAATTCAGGGTAATTGGTCATTTCACTACCCTTACGTCTTCCAGAATCCCATTAAAGAGAGTTAAAGAGTACTTAATGGACTAATAGTAACCTGAGGCCATTTCACTAACCCTTGGACTTGTTACTGCTAGAGGCTAACGTATGGCGAACTGTCCCCACGGAAGCATCAATTGTGTTATATATCGTGTAAGATTGTAATTCAGTAGACTACAGGTTAAAGATTTTAAGTACGCTTAAAGAATTGATTGAGTTGCAATATATAAGTTAGAGAAGAAGTCATATTGGATTGTGCCTTTCCTTCTGTTATTTTTCAATGTTAATACACGATGATTGACTTGTTTTACACATTTTATATATAGGTAAACACGTGCAAATATTTACGCAAATTACGAAAAATAGAAGAAACGTTTTCTACTTTCCAACCTTTGATATTTCGATGCACAACAACAAAGAAGGATTAGTTCTTCAAAATCTTTAAAACAATATTGTGACTTACGCCTTTTTCAATTCAAACGAAAGTGGTCGAGGTAAGATCTAGAATGTTTCTTTCTGCTTTTATTGCAGCCAGTGGCACGTACATGTTTCAATTTCCCCTACATTTTTTTTGCACTTAATCAATAATTTTAGAACAAGTTGGCAAAACAAAGCATTAATGTAAAATGCAAGACAATAAGAATGAAAGGGAAAAGCGCATAAACTGCCATAGAAGTAAAACAATAGCGAGTGCAAAATATGTACAATTGTATATAAGACGACAACGGCCAGATCGTATCATTTTTCTAGATTATGGTAGAAGCTTGGTTGAGAATAAATCGTTTACCAATCCGCGAAAAGTTTACGTTTAACAGGAATTGGATGAAAACCTGCGGGATATTTTACAAACCGCTGGATTGGAAATAGTGGAATTGTTAAATAGCCGACGAAATCTATTGACTTAAATCTTCTGAATTACTTCTTGTTGGGAGTTGTTATAAATAATACTTACAAACAAAACGTTGACAAACTTCAAGATAGACGTAAGTAGGTACCAGAGGACCTTTGACGTAATTTCTAGAAAATAGGAGTAGTTTGAAAGCGTACGCAATTGTGCACTAATAAAAATGGTCAATTATTTCAATTTTAATCGTTATTATTATTGTTGTTTTTTAATTTACTGTTTACAAATAACGTAAAAAATTGACACAAATATAGATTGTTATGCAGTTCACGGCATTCAAAGTTAATTATTAGGGAGGTTAATTAACTAATCTCCCCACGAAGCAGCTAGCTTATTTAATCTTAAAATCGTTAATTAAAGCTTTGTCGACATGATATATACATGAAACCACAAAAGAGATTCCTGATAATGAGAAAATCCAATATGGCACCGATAAAAAATAAGAAAGTTGATAATAGCCGGAAAGAGTCAAAACCTTATACCGAAATTTGGAGTACTCCATTAGATAGAAGACCAAAAGTGGCTTTAGGAATGTTTTTAGTTTTTCGCTACAAGACCAAATAAAGGTGCTAGGGATAAAAGAAGAAAACAAGCTTTTTTAGTTCTTTTTAAAAATCTCGAACGTCATTTGTCACGCGTCCATTTTCTCTTCGGATTCATAACAAACACAAAATTTAGGAACATCAAAGTTATGGAAAATATACAGGAACATATGGTTATTGAAGCTCCTGGTTGTTCATAAATGGAGAAAGAACGAAGAACCACTACCATATGTGCAATGTGCGATATAGGATTATGTAAACATGGTTTTACCATACATCATCCCAAGTGCACAGAAATGTAGTTGCTGTGATTTGATTTCCATGTTATTATGAATAAATCTTTATTTTTTTCAACCACTCCTATTGATTTTTGTTATATTTGAAAAAAAAGTAATTTAAATCAATTTAAAGATTAGGTCCTGGAGGGTTAAACCTACACTCTATCTCCAACAATAAGCGTGATCCTTATTGTAACGGTCGAAAATTGATCTCCCTGTTGAATTAAAAAAAAACCTGAATGAATTAAAAAAAAATGTTTTTTTTTTAAATCTAGCATTCTATAAATATTTGCAGATTACCTGTAGATGCAGACGCCATAGCATGATCGTGATAGACATTGTCTAATCGTCAAAAAGGAAAAGTGCAACATACCTGTCTTCAATAAAGGCCAACAATAACTTTTTGAGAGAAGAAAAAAAATCAGAAAAGTGGACTGATCAAGTATTTACATTTAATGGAATACTAACTATATATATAATTCGATGTAAGAATTAAAAGGCGTGCTTGAGATTAGCACTGCTTGCGGTTCTAGCATTTGCTATTATAGTCTATTCGCGGTGTTGATGAAAATCAGTTTTATTACAAGTTCTTCAACACCTCTGATCAAATTAAGTGTTTGCGCCAACTGTTAAAGTCTTTTCTACAGTTTTAAGCAACAAATTACTTAAAGAAACAAAATATTCTATGAGAATTTCTCTTTAAACCAAATGTTAATTCATTACATTATGTTTTCTTGCAATAAACATATCTTACGGTAATAAAGCTTCAGCATTTATACTGTAATGTCAATCAGCCTGAAGGAATTGGACGAACACCGCCGCAAAGATTTTTTCGCGCTTGTCAGCGACGTTTAATCATAACGCGCCTGATAAAACAATAACCCTCTTAAAATTCTGCGGTCTCGAGACTTTTAATTGGATTTAACGAAGAGGAAAGAATCTCGGAACGAGACGAAGAAAGAGAGAAAACCGTGAAATTCACTTACTGGAAGCTCACCGCTCGGATAATAGTAGTGGGCCGGCTCGGTCGGACTCTTTCAAGTGATAAGCAGCTAATTTGTTAAGCAGCCGCTTCATCCACTTACATCCCCAGATTTATTAACGGCTTGAGGGTTAAAAGTTACTGCGCGGCTTCGGAAAAAGTTCTCGCTCTCGAAGACACAACAACCGAAATCTCTCGCGCGCTGCCTTTGAGTGCGGGTTATTGATGTGCGGATAATGATACTCCATTTGAAATGGAAAATATCGTCTGAACCTTCGCATCGATAATACCCGTCGTCACTAAGTATGTACAATAATATAAACCTAATAGGAGTCAGAAAACCGATACTGAAAATATTTAATAGAGTAAAATTGTTTTGCTATACAGGCACTTGTATACAGGAGGTTTTTAAACGTATGAGAACATAAAGTATATATGTGATAGCGTTACTCGTCGGTTTTTTAAATGAAATATTTGAAGAGGAATAATTAAATTATTGTAAAAAATTTTTAACTCAGTTTAGGTGTCTCGAGGAATAGTCAAGTGTTCATAATGAACCAATTTGTGTGGGTTTGATAACAGAGAATGGTTTACATTTCAAAGAATTCGAAGTTAAACAAGTAAAAGAAGTGTTCAAGTTGAAAATCTTTGCTTAATTTGCTTAATACTTGCTACAAAGAGAGAAAGGACAAGAGACTTTGTAACTGTTATATCACATAGTTGATTTTAAAAAACCGCATCAATTTGAATTTTAACTGTTACTGTGAAAAACGAATGTCGGAAAAAAGTTCCACAAGATTATAAGCTGCAACAATAAGTTGTAAATAAGAGGCATTGAAAAATTGATTGTACCCAGTTTTTTGAGTTACCAAAGATGATTTATTTATGATACTCGCTTTGAGGCAGAGATCGGATGGTTAAAAGACCAAATAAGAAGTATAAGTATATAACGTAGGAAGAAATAATAAGTTTTCTGGAAAATTGTGAAGTAGCAGAAAAGAAGTGTGTAAACAAAGGAGCAGAATTTCTTACTATTCAAATAGCCGCTTCAGGTGGATTTAGGTAATCTCCAATTCCACTCAGATGGTTATTATGGCTTACTAGAGCCGCATTACAGAATTTGCCATGTTAAAGCCTTTAGAAACTTAACGCGCTGGGAGTTGCATGTTGTACCTTGAAGTATATCTATTTCTTAGTATTCCTAGTATTACAATCGGAAAATCAGAGAATGGTCGCGTATTCTGCAATGAAATTACAGAAAGTTTAACAAACATGCAGCCGAAGCTAAAATGTTGTGCATTTGGACCAAACTCGTATTTGTCATTCTGGCATTAAAAGAATCCCGTAGCCAATCTTTCGTGTAAATCCAAGAGTTGGTTTAACAGGTTCTTCTTTTCGATAAGTTCGTTATAGGATGAAGAAAAGTTTTGTAAAATATGGAAAAAGATACTGGAGGAACAGACACGTAATTACGAAGTCTTTAAAAACCAAACCAGCTTGTATTGTCTATTATACACAAATTATTTGTTCATTATGACCATTTGACCATTTCTTAAGAGACAAATTGTTACCGGATAAATTTTTAAAATATTTCGATTTCTCCTCTTCAAATATTTTATCTAAGGGAAACAATGGTATGAAATTTCACAGTTTCAAAACGAGAACGCAATACAGGTGGAGTATTCGAGCATATTTCCGAACAGTTAAAGTTTTGTTAACTGCCGCTTTTTAAAGATCGTATTGTAAACAAACATTTTAAAAATTCATGGCCAACAAGATCGTCGGATTTGAAACCAGTGGATTTTTCGTTTTAGGGTTACTTAAAAAATAGTGTTTAGGACACGACTAGAAACATTAAAATGATTAAAAGGCAATATTAAGGCGTAAATTGCTGCAATTCAACCTAAAATTATGTATAACACGGTATATAACATGAAGGAAAGGTTGGCGCTTTCGTTCAACCAAAATGAAGGTCGTAATAAACAGCTGCGGTAAACAGTGTTGGACATAAGAAATCCTATTATTCAAGAAATTCAATTTCTATCAAGTTGTACAATAAGTTGAAATGTCGCCCTTACTTTAGAACTTTGCATTTCCATAGGCACAGTTGTATTCATTATTTGTAGGAATATTGTCACTTTATAAACTTCAAAATCAATTTTAGATGAAAATTCCCATGTTTGTTAATACAAAGCAAAATGGTTCAACCTAATCACGTTGAAGAGCACAAATAATTGTTTATTGTATATTCTTGTGCAATATTTACAAAATCGTTTTCGCATAATGCGAACTGCTGTTATTTCATGGGTTGAGACCTACAGACTATCGTAGAACTAAGAAATCACAAAAATATATGCGGCCACAAGAATGACTTGAGGGAACGACCATAAACAGTCAAGGGTTATTTTTGCTTTAAATAATACTTTGTGAGAAAATAGGATGATCTTTATGGACGAAAAAGTTATTCAGCCGACTAACAACGGATACATTAGGGTACATAGACCCCTCTGAACAACATTTAATAAAAATTTCGCCAAAACTCCGAAAAGTGTGGGAGCTTTTCAGTTAAAGTATGGGCATTGTTAAGTTATTATGGACTTGGAGTGAGTTGGATCATAAATGAGAGGTTTGATTCAATCACCTCCAGGAATATTTTAGAAAATACTATGTTGTGTTTCTCAACATTTTCCTAACCAGTAAGATAACTGTCCAGTTCATAATGCAGCTATAATTAGAGAATGACTCGAACAAAATAATGTGGAGATTTTCATGTAGCCTTCAAAAAGCCGCGACATTAATATAATGGAAAAGGTGTGGAGTCTAATGGTAAAAGAAATGTATATTATAAATTTTCGAGCAATGAACAGAGATGAACTAGTTACGTTTGTAGAACATACATGTAATGAACTAATTGTGAGTGATGACCCTAATTTAGTAAGTACATGCCTAATAGACCTAATGAAGTTTTACGACAAAATGGAGCTATTACTAAATATTAACTTTTAAGAAACTGGATTTAGTTATATTAACATAATAAGAATTTAATGTAAATTATAATTTATTGATTCTCTTAAGTTTTCTAATACGTATAAAACATTCTACAAAGATTGTTGTCAGTTGTAAAAATCATTTTATCAAAATTAACCCAAAAATTAAATGCAATTCACATTTAAAGAAAGCGTGCAGCTTTTTTTGAAATCTGGAACATGCAGACAAGTTTACAACAAAACAATCCTTGCCCTACTTATTTATAAACAGAACAATACCTACCAACATAATCGAATAATAAATTTAAGTAACAATATTCGATTACAACCTCTTGCAATTAATGATCGGATAAAGGTTAGGCTATTTATAATGAATTTCAAGCCATCAATTTTAATACCGCATAAATAACAAAATAAGCATCGGTACATCTTCGCCGCGTGAATATCAATGCGCCAACTTCGGCTTTTGCGAATAAAAGATTTCAAAACCCAGATAAAGTAAAATTCCCGCCACCTCATTGAATCGCACAATCTCAATAATAAAAGCACTCAACACTGCGGGCAACTAATAAATAAAATTTTGCATTCCTTTCAGCCCGATTCGTGATCTGAATGGAAATTTTGTATTCGTAACAGTAGCAGCGATTCTTTACGTTATTCTATATACGTTTACTTATCACGCTTACCAGCGTTGCAGATGAGGAACCGAATCAAATTCTTTGAAGACTTACTACTAATTTCATCACATTTAATTATTTTGCATATTTAAACTTAAGAAAATGATAAGGCCATTGTTGTATTGTCTGGTAAAATTAGTCCTGCAGATATAATTAATTCCTTCCTACTCAATATTAAACGTTATTAAAACAAATTGCAATGATTTTTAAAAATGAAATAGCGAAGATTATTCTCACATTCCTTATTGTCAGGATTGTGTAATAAGATAAACGTGTGGGATTATACAAACCAGGTGCTCAAAAACGGCGGCACACGTCAACTGGCAAGTTCATGCGTATGAAAAAATGTTTCACTGGATGTGGTGGAACATAAAATAATTTCAATTGTTGCTATTTCTAGCAGAATAGGAGCAAAGAAGACCACGGGCGAAGAACATTCAAGAAAGACAAACTGTGCATTTAAACCCAGATTTATTAAGATGCTGAAAGTTCGGGACTTGATGCTAGCTTTGATTTTTGCGCATGGTTCCAAAGCGAACTCGTCGACAACAGTTCTCTTGCCAAGCAGAAAATGTTTACAGATGAAGTAACCTTTTGTCTTCCTAGAACTGTGGATGGTGGGCTGATGAAAACAGATGTTGTTTGATATTTTGACTTTCTGATGAAATAACCGAGATAATTGATAATATACCATTGGACGAAAGCTCTGAACTGTGGTTCCAAGAAGATGGAGCATCGATGCACTCTTGCTGTACGAAACTAATATAAATAAATAGATAAATAAATCATAGTATACCGCAAATTCCCATTTCAAAATAATCAATTAAATGTATTGAAAAGAAAGGGAGACACGCATAAATGTAGCGTTTCAATTTGTAAATAATCAATAATATTTGCACTAAATGCAGTGTATTTATTTTTAGTTTTCACGCAAAGCACAAGTAGTCTAAAGGACTTTTTTTTTTCTTAACAAAACAATTAAAAAAGAACTAATAAAATTCATGTATACCAATCCAAGCTGGGCTCTGTATTTTATACAGTTCTTAGTTTAGGAATGCTAATATTGTAAAATAATTTCCATTGTGTACCGCAAAAGGTATCTACCTAAATTTTTTACTGCCACAATTTCGGTACTTAGAGATTTTTTTAAGTTGCTCTAGAATTGCAAGTGAATAATCCAATTTACTTTTAAAAAACATTCTACAAGAATACTGTTATCCTTCCAGCGAACCGGGAAGGGTCCGTATAATAAAAATATAAAAAGTTCCGTTTTTTTACGGGTACTTGTTACATTTTTACTTAAAAAAAGATTCAATATTATTTAAGATCCATAAACGTTACCGTTACTTTAACATTTGTAGCATATACGGAAAGGTTCTCCTGACATAAAAAAAAGACATTTGTCTAGAATTTGGTAAAAGTGAAAGCTGTCCTCTTAAACGGATTTTTCTTTGTTGTAGCTTGTAACTCTTTTATCCGGTATAATAAGAACAGTAAAATGGGCTTTTGCTGATTTCTAACCACGTTTTAAGGTAGTTAATCCAACCTTCAATAACATAATAATTTATGATACATGACAATCCAATAACGTAATATTTATCGACCCACTTTGATGATGCAAATATGTAATGATTAAAGTTCGCCATTTTCCATGCGCTTCACGTAATTAGCTGAGATTAGACTCGTGTTTATGCGTCTCATGAGAATGGGTCCGTGTCGCCTACTGATTTCCCCGAAAGTCGCTAAAACACGAGTCTGTCTAGTGTCTGCTAATTTCGTGAAGCGCACGCGAATTTTTATTTTTTAACAGAAGTGCTCCGTATTGAATCATAAGCAAGTTCTTGAAACCTTCGGAAGCCCTGCAGACATATGCATATCTATATATCATTACATGCTGCATATACGATTGATTGAGTAATAGAATTGTTAAATCCTTATGCAATACCTATAACTAGAGTTTCAGATTAGATGGTGCGATTGAAGCTTGACAATACTGGAAATCGGTCAAGTAGTTCGTTTACAGTGAGCATTTAAAGAAAGTAATTTTGTGAAAAAATGGAAAAAATTTCTGTGAAGGTTTTTATGAAATGATTTCAGAAGATTTTAGCAAAGTCCTAACGCATCAACAGTGCCTTGAATCGCTTTGTTCAAGTTTTAATGAAGCACCATAATAAAGAAACTAATTACAACTGGTTTAACAAATCGTCGTTAACCCTGACTCACGATCATCGAAGAATTTGTATTCTATACTAGAATACGGTATACTTCCACGGCGAGCAGTGAGCAAATTCCTTTAGTGCAATCATTAAAAATAAAATCTCACACAACACCCGAGAAAGAGGTAAGCTACACATACCACAACGCACTATGTCACTAGTTTCTCTGAAGCTCACAACTTGAGAATTGAAATCTTTTATTATTTTCGATCAAGAACCGGCAAAATGAGTCAGAGCATCAAACTTTTCTGGGCGAAAAGAGATACCAAAAGAAGTAAAAGTAGAAATTCATAAAAAGCACATTATGCTTCAGAAACTTGCAATCAAGGAATCTAGGAGGCCTCAAGATGAGATTCTTAAGAAAGATAGAAAATAAAACGGGAATGACAAAATAAAGAATATGACACACAGATAAATTTTAAACGTGAAAAAGCAATTTATTTTCTGAGGAATGCTCAGACAGGTTAATTTCACTCTTTAGAAATAAACATTTTTACATCAATTTTCAAGCAATGACATTACTGAATATGGTTCACTTAAGTGATACTCAGGAAATTTTAGTTCTTGTTGGATGCGGCGATAAAACGAGAAGTCAACAAAACATCAAGAGAATCTAGAGAAACTGGGCATGTCAAACTCATTTCATTCGTCTTGGACGAAGCTTCATTTTGTTTAAATGGCACAGTAAATGACAAAATTGCAAGTACTAAGTCAACATACTCAATACTTTCATGCTTCCTCTATATTGATAGTCTACAAAATCTAGAAGATTTAAGAAATAGAATTAGATCGAACTAGTCCGACGTCATTCGCAGTGTACAAAATAAATGTGTCCATAGATTTGCTTATTGTGAGGACGCCGATGGATGGCATTTTGAACATAATTCAACGGAAACAATTATTTAATTTCTTTAATAACAGCACTTACCATTGCTTTTCGTTATTAATAAAATTTGTGTTTTCCACTCTTTAAATGACTTTTACTGAATAATTTTATTGCGCGGTATTAAAATTTTGATGGCACCGTTTAGACAGTTAAATGATCTATCAAAATAATAGTAAAAGAAACCCAAAAAAAAACGGCTTTTAGAAACATTTGAAGCGCGACTCATTGTATACTACAAAATCTAGAGTTTAAATTTGAAAATAGAACGTGCTGTATGCCAACATAAGCTCGGTATCTGATTCTCACCAAGTGCTTCGAACAATATTAAACAATACACAAAAACAGATTCGGCTCCGAAAATCTTTGGAAGAAATCTCACCAATCCGAATCGTTCGGCGAATAATGTATTAGAAACAAACGCCTAGACAACAGCACTTCTCGTTCGAGATAAAGCTCGAGTCCGGAGACCACTTTTGCTATTCCCCAATTGAAATCGTTCCGCGAAATAAACCAAGAATCAAACCCAAATAAAATAAGAGGGCGCATTGTCCGCACCACCCCTAATCCACCGGTCACTTCAAGTGAAATCGACTAAGATAAGCTGAATCTACCTCCAGATGATTTTTTCCGCACGTCGAAGTGAATAGAAAAAGATAATGCTGTGCTGTTCTAGTTTGGCGAACCGACAGACAGTCCGGTCTGCGGATGACGTTCGCCCCGTTAGAATACGTAACCGTGAATAGTACGCGGATGCATTGTTTAGATATGAGGCTGTTGGGAACCGAACGACGCTTATCAGAGGGCAGTTATTCGTAACTATGGTCGCTTTTATACCGGATTATGAGACCAACGACCATGCACATATACGGCTACGGTTCTTTATTTCTGCTCCGTTGCGGAACGATTCGCGTAGTTTTCCTTTTTCCCGACATTGTCCATATTATTTTTTGCAATGAATATATAGACGAGATTAATTTTACGTACAAAGAGAATGAATAACCATGGGTCAGCGATTTTCCACTAATGGACAGTAAAAGCGGTACTGCTATACTCAAAGAAAAGCGTTGATCCAACAAAATCGATTTTGTTACTTTATTTTTGTTGTATAGTTCAACGGGAAAGCCTATGTAAAATTAACAAATTCTGTTGTTAACATTTTCTGTCTATTTCATACACTGAAAGCTTATTACACAACAAATGTAATTATAGCAAGCATGTATTTGTAATGGTTTTAACGCAAGACATGTTAAATATTGTATTGTTATATATATGAATTGAACTTGGATGGATTATGACAAATATTTTATTTTGGATCTGTGGTGATACTTTTTTGGAAATTTAAATAAACTGCTGCTTCACTAATAAAAAAATCGTTAAAAATTAACAAAAAATATTTTTTTCTGTTAATTGAAGTTACTTTGAGTTGTACTATTTGAAAATAATTGCCGATGCTAACATGTTAACATTTTAATTTATTATATAGTCCGTCTAGAAAGTATTCGGAGTTTATTATTTTTCTTAATTTTAATATATTTCTTTTTTGTTACATCCTAAGACAAAAATAATGCACTAAGTAGGTTGTGCCGACTGTAGGCCATGGCAAAAATCATATAACAACACCAGCTGCCAAATATTGTTGATTATCAACAGGCTTAATATTTGTGAAATAATGTCGCAAGTAGAAAGAAGAAAGTTGGTGGAATATTTGTATAGAAAAGGTGTTCAAAACGTTAAAAAATTAGTGCAATTGACTGAACTCGGAAAAAGTGCAGTATATGAGACAATAAAGACGATAAAAAATAGCAGAGATATGAGCCATGGACCAGTTTCTGGAAGACCGCGTAAGAATAGCGGAAACAATCTAAACGCTTTAGTGACTTTAGGACGACAAAACCCGCGCCTAGGGCTAACAGATTTGAAAATCAACGTCAAATGAGAATGTGTTCAGAAACTGTCAGCATTTCACTGAGAAGACAAGGTACTTATCAAGGAAACCAAAAAAAATCCCTGCAATAACACCTCTACAAAAGCAACGAAGAATAGATTTTTGCCAACGATTTCGAGACGATAATTTTAGTGATGTTTTTATATCTGACGAAAGTTGTTTTCAGCTTGGTTCAAATCATTTAAAAATCCTATCAAGAGAAAATGTTACCGTTCAAATTTCCAAATTTCCTACAAAAATAATGGTTTGGGGAGCAATCTCTCAGCGTGGTGCTACACCTCTCTGTATAATTGATGGCACCGTTAATAGTGCAAAGTATTGTGAAATTCTTAATGGCTTTTTTGTTAAAATGGCTCGTGCTTTATATTCCGAAGGGTGGTGTTTTCAACAGGGTAATGCAAGATGCCACACTTCTGGATACACTAAAGCTTGGATGCTAGAACAAAACTTGGCAACAATTCCATAGCCAGCAGCTTCCCCAGATGTTAGTCCCATCGAAAATATATGAGGACTAATGAAAATTGAAGTACAATGAGCAGCACCACGAAATACAAAGATTTGATTCGGTAAGTTTTATAAGCCTGGACCACTATCACCGAAAAGTATAGCGTTGATCTCGTTTCGGGATTACCTGAACGTTTAGTTAAGTGTTTACAGTTAAATGGAAATTGTATTAGTAAATGAGATGAATTATTTGTTGTGATTTTATTATGCAAGTAATAAAAATATATACCGTCAAATTATAGCTGTGCTTTTTGTTTTCTGGATACTTTCTAGACGGACTATAGTTTATTTATCACATAAAACCTAATATAAATCTGTCTTTTTCTTATTGTAATATGTTATATGGTACATTAGCTGATATCTATCAGTTTTTTGCTAAGTTAAAACTATGTCTATGTTACTTAAGGTACTCAAAATGCCACGTCTTGGTGAAGATATGAACAACGTTTGAGCTTTCAAACTACGAACAAATAACAGTACTTATCGACATCACAAATTCTCCGTTCGAAAAACACTTAAAAATCCGTATTAGAGCAAAAACACCCAATTAACTTAATGCGTTAATTCATGACTACAAAACAAAAACGTAATCGTTATATTAGTCTCTCGTGTTCTTCTTTCTATCGAATTGCACAATCAGTTCAAAAATTCGGTAGTAAAACTGCAATATGTCACTGCGGCAATGAAAAGGAATGACTGCGGTTAACAAAACTGACAAAAACTGCGAACTAGACGAATACATCAAGTTGACAACAAGAGAGATAATGCTTAGCATAGTTGGTTTGTCTGCAGATGGCGACTGATAATAGATTTTCGTGCGACTGTCGATCGGTAGGTAGCCATTGTCAATTGTTATCTCGTTTTGGGGTCATTAAGAGACGGATATGTTGAAAAGAATCGAGGATTTCTGCAAGTTGGTTTCATCACTGGCATAGAATGCTAGATACACATTGTCTAGCGAGTTAGTAAGCGCGTATAAATAATAAATAGAGAATATATGCAAACAAATGTTGATCGAAGCCAGAGTAAAACAAATTGATTTATTTAAAGCATCGCACAAGTTTTTTTTAATAGTAAAGAAAAGCAAGAACTTGCTGCTTAACTTGGACATAAAAAAAAATTATCGCTTCGAAGTTCACATTTTTGATTATTTTTGATCTGTAGAACAAGTTTATAGTAATGGTGGTCCCACCAGAAACCTGGCGATCTAAATTTTGAGTAAGATTCTCAGTTCTTAGAAACTTATCAATTTATTAGCATCAACACAAAGTAGAAACCTTATTAAATTATGCGTGAAACAATACAATAACTGATAAATATCAACCGAGACTCCTTCTGCATATGGTAATCCTTTTTTTAAATCTTCAATAACTTTGTTGCATATTCGAGTTAATTTTGCCAATAACCGCACAAACATTATTCTTTAAGTTATCAAATGTCGGTGGACTTAATCTTTAAGGAAACTCCAAAGGAGAAAATTGATGTTAAATCCTACGATGTTGAGGGCCAACCAATGTAACCATTTCGGGAAATTACACAGTCAAGAAATTTGTTGTGCAATAAATTTACAGTTTCCTTGGCAGTATGGCAAGTAGCGCTCTCTTGTTTAAAGGAAAGGTTATCGAGGCCCGTATATTTCAGAAGAGCCCATAAAAGTTAGTTGACATCTGACAATATTGCTCCCAATTAACAGTTACTCCAAACGAATACAGTGGTTTCCTCACAATCTCTTGAGGATTTTCGCGTCCCCAAAAGCAACAGTTTGGTTTATTAACGAAACCAGTGATGTGAAAATGGACTTTAACGCTGTACCTGATTCTTTACAAAATTCGTTATCAACTGCAGTACGTTCTACGATCCAATCTGCAAAAACACGCTGGTTTTGATGGTCCATATGCTTCAGTTTTGCGCTCATCGAATCTTGTATGCATGCAGACGAAGGTCTCCTGTCATAATTCGTTGCAGGTACAAGTTTGAAACGCCCAGTTGCTGTGACCGATGACTTTCGGTCACACTTTCATTTACCTGGGCGATATTTTCAGCTGAACGAATATTACGTTCTCGTAATGGTCTCTTGATATCAAGAACAGAACCAGTCCACCCAAATTTTGTAGTTAGACTAATTGCTGTATCGCTAGGCATGATTTCGAACAAAAGCAACACGAAGTCCACGAATAGTGTTCGTAACAGAACGCGCATCTTGACAATAAATGTGGACAATTTTTATGCGCACTTCGAGGGTGAAACGTTACGTCATATAACTTACATCTTCCTGGATGCTATGTGCCAAATATAAATCTTCCAAGCGACAGCGTTTGCAAATAATGTAAAACCAAAAACCCTAAGTTCATGCTGGGATACGTATTTCATAGTAACACTTTCTAGCACAATTTCGATGACATAGAATTTAGTTGGTACAAGAAAAATTCAATACTTTCTGAAAACTCCAAAAAATTCTCCATCGAATAAAATTGGAATCATCGCTCTAGCATAGCTCGTTTACCTTAACGGCTACTACAAAAACAACTGCATTCCGCAAAAATTTTAAGTCACCTTAAGTATCGCAAAGCAAGGATGCAGTGAATGTACAAAGTTGACATGAACTGAAGAAAGACATGCCAAGACGTAATAATATACGAGATGCTCCAATTAAAAGGGAAACTTGTATTCCGTGCAGCAAAAACTGAACATTCTGTATACTTTAATATCATTTTACGTTGTACGGAACATGTCTCCGAATATTTTGTATTTACAAAATAGAATTAACATTTTCAGATTCAAATCTATACAAACTTAGATTCTTTGAGACTTAAAAGTAATGTGAATATTAAGTATTCGATGAGGCCTTCAATATATATGTAAATACGTGCACAATTGCATTTCAACCATTCAGGTAGAGAGTAGAATACATATCACAGGAATGAAAAGATGGCAAGGAAATGTTTGTCAACAGTCTACGCTAAAGTTGCTGAAGAAAACCATGTAAGACTAGACCTTGTTTAAGATAACTTTTGTAAGTTGGGTAGAGAGAATACCATTAGAAAGCCGTTAAAAAGGTCGTCTTAAGGAAGTGTCCCCATTTATTCTGATAACTGTCCAATCAACGGATGCTAAACTAAATTGCAAAGTGTGTCTCTACGTAATAATACCTTTGGAAAGACGGAAAAGGACAAGTAAGTTATTCATAGAAAATGAAACGACCTCATAAACAAGAAAAAATGATAACATCATACACTATCACTGTGTAATAAATAATAGGTGATAGTATATAATTCAATTTTCAGCAATATTTCTTTGATTTTCATTTTATAGAGACCAATCTTTTAGATAGTTTGGCAATTTATTGAAGAATTCACTACATAATCTGTGAAGTAATAGTGATTTGTTGAATTTGGTAACTATGATTCCTTTCTTGAAAGAAATGTTATTCGTGTTTGGATACCAAAATAAGGCATTCATACGAAAAGTCATTAAGTAAGTCACAAACTGCTGTGGAAAAGCTGAAAATAGCAGTGAACTATTTCCCTATCTGTCATTAGGTGTCAGCACAATCCAGCTTTATGATACTCAAGTGACAGTTGCCGTGCGCATACGCAGGCAGTGTTGAAATGGTGACCGTGCTCGAAAAGTGTACTGTGGAAGAGCAGCGTGCTGTTGTGCGTTTTTTCTAGGCAAAAGGACTTCATTCAAAAGATATCCATAAGAAAATGGACTGGGTCGAGAAATTCTTTCAAGGGCGCTCAAAAATTGTTGACAACCGGCGAAGTAGCAACCCCGTTTGCGACAGATGCAACACTTCCACGGGTGGAAGAGATGATTCGAACTGACAGGCGAGTAGCAATAGACAGCATAGCAACTGCAATAGGGTGTTATCATGATTTAGCCTACGAACTGATGCACGATCAGTATTGTATTTCTGCATCACGATAATGCCAGGCCGCATTCGGTCCACTTGACCCAGGCGAGAATTGAAGAATTAGGGTGAGAACTTCTTAAACGTCCTCTCCATGCAGGTAGCTGTTCTTGCAGAAAATTCCTACTTTTGTTTGATTCGCTTCATCTGGGAACACCCAAACAGCTGATTGTTGTTTAGTTCTGGGTCTTACATCTAAAGTTTTGTCACCTGCTACGATGTTGTACACGAATTTGAAGTTTCTATGTCGAGTTTGTTGAGCATTTCCTTACACCGGTTGAGACGAACCCTTTTTGAGCTTGCCGATACTCTTCAATCATGTGCGCACAGTATCAATGTTTTTTGCAACAACAACCAATTTTGGTCGACCTTCACGATATTCATCGCTGACAGAAGCACCACGACAAAACTCTACAAACTGGTTGTAAACAATCTTTTGTGGTGGTGCTTCATTACCAAAAGGTGTTAGGTCTTTACTAAAATAAAGAGCATCCAACAAAGACCTTCATGGAAAATTTCCACTTTTCATCAAATTGCTTTTTTTCTAACGTTCACTGTAAACTATTCGGTCAATTTCTTGATGTCACTTCTTTAACAATAACAACACGTTTAATTTTACGAAAATAGTAATGCCAGATCTCAGTAGCGCCGTCTAGTGGCCGTTTTGTTAACAAATTAAGACGGTCCCCTCGTATCCTGAATATCAAAACATTAACACATTGCTAGAGTTCGCAACTTTCCGTGCACTTCACAAAATTATCAGAGACTAGACAGACTCGTGTTTTGTCGACTCTCGAGCAAGCCAGTAGGCAACACGAACCCATTGTCATAAGACGAATAAACACGAGTCTATCTAATCTCTGCTAATTTCTCGAAGTGCACGGAAAGTTCCGAACTTCACACATTGCTCACTATACTTCAAGTTGTCTCAGTTACAGTTTGCAAATAACTAACGTGGATACAGTTGAAGAGATTACATTGTGCGAGAAGTGATATTCCATCCATAATAAATGGATTTATTAATATAAAGAATACATTTATTAATGTATAATGAAAAATCCCTGAAGTAAGTTAATAAACGGGAATTTGTTATATTGATAAACACGGTTCAATTTGATAAACGCAGTTCGTTGTTGGAATAAATTTATTAATGTAATAATTCTTTTTGTTGCTTTAACAAAATCAAGTTAACGAACACGATTTATTGAATTAAGTTTTTCAATGTAGATATCAATCATTAGGATAATGTTACCACAGTCATTAAACAGACTTGTTTTTATTTTCGGCAGATTGCTCATGAATACGACGACATTAACTACTCCAACAAAGCTTTTGCTTACTTAAAGCATTCAATGTACTTTCTTAATATCTTCAGTATAACTGGTGCACAGTTCTTAACTCATCTTAAAAAGAAATTAAATTAAGTCGGTCAACATTGTGTTTAGTACGCAATTTGTTATCTCTAGATACTTTGTAAGGACTAAAGGTTAATGTTATCATATAGCCTTCATTCTCTCTGCTATATAAGAACATTAAGTTTACTGCCATCGTAAAGGTACGTAACATTTTCTCTCCATTTATCTGTTGAAAAGTGCACTTGTAAATTTTTTATACGCATTAGCGAAGACAGATGTATTTATGAACTATAACGTCTTCTTTGTTGTCTAAACGACTTTGGTAACCATAAAAAGCCCAACACACAGTTGCATTTAGTGTGCGCATAATGATTTTACAGAAAATTCAGTCACGCTCTTTTACTTTCAGTGGTGTATAATCAAACCATATCCAGATTTTCTAACCACGACCTTGCTTTTTGTAAAACGTCAAATTTTTAATTGTACATTTCGGACTACCCGACAATGGCTCGGACGACATATGGCGGGAAGTTGCCTCACAAAAGCTGTGACAGCAATAAAATAACCGAACGACGACTACATTTGTATAGAAAAAAAGCAGTCTACTTTAGGTATTAATGACGGACAGTTGGTGGAACTTTAAATAGTCAAACACTAGAATGGCTTCCCGGTTTTGGGCGTTTTGTTTAGAAACGTTAAAAGCCGCTTCTTGTATCGAATGTTGAAGAGCGTGCTATGCAGTACAAACCAGGCACTAAACATTTGAATTTGTTTCTTATTCGCATAGCTTTCTAATTTTGGCCAAACTATTTACAAACTGTGATTAGTTATAGTTAAATAGGATCAGTATTGTGCGGAATTGTAGCGGTAGCCTAATTTATTACTTCTAAGTTATTGATAATTGTTACATTTGCTTGCCATTATTTAATTTTACTGTTAAAATTTGCTCTCAACGATGGATTGTTTAACATACTTTTAAACGTTTTCAGTTGAATTTATGTACCGATTGCGGAAGCAGTCGGTTAAAACAAAAGCGACATTTATAAATTCAATTCGTTACAAACTTAAAATTTATATTCTACTTTTTTACATTATTGTCCCAAAGTACTGGTAAATATCACAAATCAATTTGCTTTTTACGTTTTAAATACAGTACCTGCATTGAAATAGCTCACTGTCACACTTACCACAGAGTGAGATAAGGGTGGCTTTAAAACATAGCCACCAGGGGCACATCCAGCCCGAAAAGCAACTATGAAACCAGCTACTAGATAACCAATTACTGCACTTGTATTTACATTGATAGTTTGGTTACCTAAAGTAACGCAACTGCTGATAAATCGACTTTGCAATGGACAAATTTGCTAGTGTCTGTGGCATAGTTGGATAATACTTAGAAATTTTTTTAGGTTGGCTGTCCACCTACAGGCATAAAAATTGCAAGTTAATTCTAATACTTTGTCAACTCCTTTTCAAGGTTTTGATGCTTAACTAAAAGGAAGTAATACTGTACTCAGAAGCAATAAGCACTTAATGTTAATGGTACTTACTTTTTTTTTTCAGGGGTTATACCGCCGTCCAATGGTAGTTACTTGTATGCAGAAAAACGCTTGCTTGTAGAAACTAACACTAAATAACACAAAAGTATCGGCACACCCCGCGTCACATAGGTTTAATTAGTTAATCCATCAATCCTCATTTTCAACCGAAGACAGTGCCGATACTTGTTTGTGTTGTTTGCCATACTACTCCGTAGCCCTTGCTATCATTATTTACTGACACTGAAAGTATTTCATATAAATCCACACTATTTTAGGTCAATTTCACATTGTACATTATGGTAAGGTTTATCAAAACGATGTAGTGAAATCTAAAACGTGTTATACTTAACAATGTACAATCCTGGAGAATAAGATACGCCGTTGCGTGTTACTCTTACACTTAACAGCGTTCGTACGTTGGTGTACATACATCAAAACTCGAAAGACACTATTTCAATAGAAAACAGCTGACTAAAACTTACACTCACTCATAACTGCCGTTGTATAAAAGGTAAATAGAAACAATTACGACCTGTCTTACATTCAATTTCGATAATCTGTGAATGCATCACAAATTATGTAAGTCACACACCTTGCTGAAGTACACCAATTACTTGAAATGCATATATGACGGAACTTTCAGAATCCATAGTTTCCTCTACATTTATCACCAATAGTTGAAATCACTACATTACAACCAGGGGTTGCATTTTTGTTTGTATCCAGCCAAACATACCTTTAGTTTTACTTATTTTATTTAGCTCATTTCCTTTTTATACTGCAAATGGTGTACACACAGGTGTCGAATAAAACTTCGATTTGAAAACATATCCAACGCCTCTTACTAAATTGATTTTCGTAACAAGGTATAACTTCGACCAAATTTGATGTTACTTTTAACACGCTTCCTACCAATTACTTTTTAGTTTTACAGGAGGAAATGTCAACTGTGTGCGTATAAAAAAATTATGCTCTCCCTTAGAATCCGGTATTTGCTATGCACAACTTGAATATTGTTTATATATCCGTCCTATTAATGAAACTTATTTCATACTCACATTTAATAATTGAATGGCTCTGAAGCAAGGATTTATTAGTTGCATTGAACCTTCCAATTGTAAACTGTACTTTCTAGTTCCAATTATTTTTTTTACATAGGTATATAGTTATTCAATTCAGTAAATAACATGCGAACTTAGTTACTCATATTGTATGCTGCTCTCTTGTTGAACAACCATTATTTGTTTCATATTTGTGGTAGGATTTATGTAGTTAATGTTGGAAACTAGACACAATCCTCTTCTGTCCTTTTCTTGACTAATAATGTTAAATTCGACAATAAAAATCTTGAAAGTAGTGACCTTATTCCTTTATTTACCTTTGTTTAACAAGTAATTAAATTCAGGTTCGACGCTTTCATCTTCCATCAAGATCAAGATATAAAGTGGTAATTTCAATTAGATTTTCGAATATGATCTATGGACAGAACATTGCTTTAGCATGTTTCCAATAGGAATGCACAGTTAAAAACTAAATTTTCCACCTGAAAACACCTTTACAATTTCTAAACAGCAGTAAAAGAATATATTATCATACAAACTGTAAAGTGTTAATTAACACTCACCTTATGAAAAATTTTAACGTTCGGGAGAAATTCCTTTTACATAAGAAGCTCAATTTTAGGGATGGTTTGAAAAAACAATAAAAATCATATTCATTACGTATTATTTTCAAAATATTTAGGAACGTGTGTATTGTAACAGAATTTTCTTCCTGAAAAGGGTGATCAAAAAAAATATGGATTACCTAGTTTTTTACCACCATCACGGAATTTAACTAATTATATACAATACTAGGCGTTTAAATTATGCGAACGAAAACTATTTAAATTAGTTTATCATTTATGGAGAATGCAATAAAGTGATATCGGTCGAAACTCAAAAACATGGTTTTTGCGAATTTATTTTTGGACATTATCTGAACGAATGAAGTCAAATTTACAAGAGCTGACTCACTTAACTGTCACAATTCTCATTACTGGAGTTGAACTGTTTCCTAATAGTCATGACTGAGCCTGCAGAATCGAGGTGCGCTTCACGAAATTAGCAGAGACTAGGCGGACTCGTGTTGCCTACTGGTTTTCCCGAGAGTCAAAAAAACACGAGTCTGTCTAGTCTCTGCTAATTTTGTGAAGCGCGCGGAAAGTGCACTCGTCATGACTTATGAGTAAAGTTCGCCGTTTCCGAGCGCTTCACGAAATTAGCGAAGACTAGACAGACTCGTGTTTTGTCGACTCTCGGGGAAACCAGTAGGCAACGCGAACCCATTCTCATTAGACGAATAAACGTAAGTCTGTCTAGTCTCTGCTAATTTCGTGAAGCGCACGGAAAGTTGCGAACTTTAGTCATGAGTCATGACTAACTCGAATATGCCTAAAGTTCGATGATAAAATACATATACTGCATTCTACAATGCTCACTCTACCACATAACGCTCGATGCAGCTCCTCGGGAAATAGCTTCTAATATATCAACAACAGTTTCCTTTCTCCTCATAACTTCCGTTCTATCCTCTGATTCCTTCTTCAAAATGCAGAAGGGTAATTATCAATTTTTTCATTTTTACATGTCTTCTAATTCCGACTTCAGCTGATAGAGATTTTTTTTAAATAGTTGATTGGGCTCGGAGCAATTGCTTTGTAAAGGAAAGTAAGAAAAGGGACATAGACTTCAAAAACTGCAAAATTTTTGTTTCTTAACGAAACATACTATTAATTGTAACACGTCCAAGTTTGTTAATATCGCTCCAAATTAAAATAACTACAAAAACAATAAACTTTATGTAAAGAAGTTATATCACCACTAATAATAAATGTATTTGAATCCCTCTTTTCCGAAATACAGTTTCCTGTACCACCCAGAGCTTTCTTGACATGACAAATAGCCTACTTAACATCTTCATGCAGTCTAAATCCGAACGGAAAAGTATTCGTCCTTAAACTTACTAGGATAAGGTCTATTTTTGCGATCCTTGGCATAATAGATTCTTCACGGAACATTTCACTTAACACTTTTAATATCCACTTCCATAAGAACGGTTTCTCCGGGACGTTTTTAAAAAGACATTTGCTGAGTAAATACAGCTCCTAAAGGCGGAACTAATTTCTATACTACTAGTCACACGAAACAGCGGCACCGAAAATGGTGCGCCCTACATCGCCTGAGATATCCGCTTGGAAACGAATATAATTCGTGAAAACGTTTAGAATCTTTCGGACGATCAACGCTCTATTTTAAAACACATTGTCGTAATTATCTTGGCTTTGCGGGTGGTGGTCTTTGGGCCGGTCTTGAGGTAACCCAAGTTTGGTTTGTCATTTACCAATTCTTGTAAAAACATTTTGCGACTTACAACGCGCCATTTATCATCCTGTCCGGTATGTTTTTGTTTCATATCCATCATTTCGTTGGAACATTTTGTAGCAGGTTGTTTGTTAATAGATGTAGGTCAAGTACATTTGATCTGGAAGTAAGCGTGCATATAAGTACGTCTACCTACAGAAAGTGAAATTTAAGAATTTTGAAACTGATAAGGTAATAGAAAATACAGGGTCAGTTGGACGAACGGACCAAATTGCAAGAGTGTGAAAATAATGTAAAAAAACATATATGTCCTTATTCGAGTTTCATTTGTTTTCAAGTTATAGCTTATTAAAAAAAAATTGCGTTCTTGTAGGCAGTCTAAATTTCCGCCTATTTTCGTCTTAAATAAAATAAAAATATTCTTGCATTGACTCTCCTTGCAAAACGAAAGCTCAGGTATGTGCTGCAATAAAAGCTTTCTTTCGCTTCTTATCACATATGATGTGAATCGACCCTTTCGAGGCTCAAAATCTTTTCAATAATTTTGTCGTTTTGATACGTGCCAATATCAGTGTATTGTCACAAGGATTTAAGGTTTATCCTCGAGTTTGTATTATTTTATGAGAAAATGCCACACACTTATTCAATTTTAAAGACGCAAATATGGTATTTGTTTATGGTTTTTGTAAGGGGAACGCTACAGCGGCTGTTGTCAGCGCTGTGCTCTCGGTCTCCGGACTGAGATCGTAGCTTTTGTCGAGGTTTTGTCCTCACTCTTACGGAACACACTGCACACTTACCTATGCAGTAACAGCACTGAAGACGTCCCATAAGAATGAGAAACGTTAAACAAAAATATAGAGTTATTGATGACTGCGGAAGCCTACGTAACAGAATATCGTCAATGGTTTGACACATCAGAAGAATCGTGGTAAAAACGGAGTTTTCGACAAATTATGCGGGCTCCTCGAGAAGGTTTAGAAAAAGCAAAACATATTCTGGATCCGGTAAGCATCCCACAAGGAAGGGTTATAAACACATTACATGAGCAAGGCTTGCATCCATACCATATTCAGCACATATAATGTCTACAACCGGAGGATTACGCTAAGTGTAGGGTGGATAAATAATAATAATATTATTATTATAATCGTGGATAAGTAATAACAATATTGCCTGTATTTCTCACCATTTTACGGCACTGGACGCAATAATACAAATGTTAAAATATAAGAAAAGGTAAGGCTGGTTTCAATGCATCAACGTTATCTACCGAAATTTAAGAATATCGGAATCAAGGAATAATACATCGTTTTGTATTTCTCCCGTAACAAGATATTTTTCTCCGATTATATTGATGAACTCAAACGAAATGTAAAGGCAGATTTGCGGGTCAATTGTGCATGAAATCAGATTACATGTTCTAGACATATCCGTAATTTTATAAGAAGCTTGGGCATTTTTTCATCTCTTCTTCCTGCAACAATACAAATATCTACTTGAATTTCGTTTTTCTTTTCTTGTAAAAAAGCGGCTTATTTTACTTTCGCAAACTTCTACATAATCATACAAGCAGTAAATACTTCATACAATTGCGTATATATGTATGTGCGTGCGAAAAGCGATTACACGACGACGGAGAAACAACAAAATCTAAACTTCGACTAAGTTTACTTACACCACCCCTAAACGTTAATACCTTTAATATCGCTGAATGTATAATGTGTATAACAACGTCGGGGTTCCGTTACTACCAAACGAAACCCCTGTTTAAATAAATCTGAGGAAAAGATATTACAAACACAGCATTATTATGATGGGGGTCGAATTTTAGGGTTAGCATCGCCATACGAAGGGTTAGTTTTGGGTATGTTCGGTTTACCTCCGCGGTATTAGCTTTAAGAAATAAATAATTAGAGGCATTAGTCTCTTTCCTTAGTTTTACCTTTATCGTGGGCTTATGACTTTTAATAAACTTCGCTTTTCCTTAATAGAGCAGTCTGCTAATAGATTAGAGTAAAAATGACAGCGCGGAGCTATTGAAAACCGAAAGGGTAAAGATTAATTACATTAGAGAAATGGTACTTTCCTCAAAAGGCTGAAATTCAGATTTTAATTAAATATCATTAAAGGTTAGAGCCGATAATTTGTACTTCTGTTGATTTATGAACATATTACAACGGAACCATCAGAAGGTTCTATAAATAATATAAATATCTGGTTTCCCGCAACATCTAAAAGAATATGTTTGTAAGTACTTTGTTATTTGCTTCTGATTTAACTTTATGGCCGTACCACATTCGCTATTTCCTAATTAGCATGTAACAGCAATCTGTTCTTGTCTTCCGGCTGCTTTTTAGAAAAACATCAACAAATAATATTTACATGTTCACTGTAATTAAGTCTCAGCAATATCGACAGTCTTAAACAGTTTATTTTATTCAATTGCCTACATAGAAAATAATTTTTGTTATTGTGTTTTAACTTTCGCATATCACCTAAAAGATTCGGTAGCCCGTTTTCACATTTGTTTTATAACTAAAAATCTTTTTCTAGAGGCAAATGGGAGTTGCCTCGTAAGCTGCTTAAATTATTTAAACAAGTTAAAGTAGAGGAAACCAAATGAAAATCGACCTCTTTCTTGGTTTAGTTTTTTGTCTTGCAGTAGAGAAAAGTATACTCCTCCATATAGGTTAACAAGCAATTAAGGAACACCTTTCAATTCTTTAATGCTAAGACTGTTTTCCCAATGCTTTTTCTCAAATTTGGGTAAATTTGTTTCGGCACAGCTAATCATAAGCAGCTTCGCTAAAAAATGCACTTGAACTGAATTTGGAAACAGCATATTTACGTCGATCTTTTGTGGTTTTCATTACTTCAAAAATACACCGCGATACTAGGTACTATAATTATACGGCGTGTCTACCTAGTGTATGGATGAGAGACAGTTCCAAGAGTAATTTAGTTTTGAAATAAGAAACGACAAGTGCTACATAACATTAAATTATACTCACGTATACAGGCTGTTCAGTTTTCGCTGCACCCGATGTAAGTTTGGTCTTTTAAATGGAACATGCTGTGATTTGGTCCGTATGCCTTTGGTCTGTTCAGAAAACGTCTAACATTCATGGCACTTCCTGTACGTACCATAAATGCGTTAATTATTTGGAAATCTAAGGCAAAAATAATAAGGAGGCAACGGTTTTCTCAGAAACCGAAATACCCTGAAGTTTAAAAAGAAGGCCATTTTAAAAAAGAGCGGTAAACTCTACAAAAAGTTATCTTATGGTTAGTTTACGATAAAACTAAGTTTTTCAGTGTCAATTTTCTTAGGAAACGATTTGTAAGTATAATTACTATATATATTATAAACAACGAATAAACAAGCATTTCTGAATTATTTCACAAAACTCACTTATTTTATATTATTTTGGCATTCAACATTTTACAGTTAAAGTTTTTTAGAAATACAAAACGAATATCTCTTTGTTAGAAATAAAGGTAAACGATAAACGTCAAACATTTTTCGCCAAGCTTATTTTATTTTTCCAGTATTACGTGTTCACCATTCCAGACATAAACCAATATAAAAAGTTTTATGTTCTTTTGATCGACACCTTCGCTTTACGCTTGAATAGGGAAGACTTCGCACATAACGATAATATGAGGACTCGAATCTCTTTTTTTTTGTTTTGTCAACACATTTTATAGCAACATTTAGGTGCCCACAAGTTGCCAACCGAATAAAGCATGCTCGCACCCTTTCGTCCTATTGAATCGAATTCTTTCAAAAGGAAGGGTCTTTTACACATCCATTCACTCTCTTTTTAGAGATTCATTGGTTATACAACTTTTAATCTGGCAGTTATATTTTACCTCAGGCTAAATCCGACACGAAGAACTAAATGCTAGACGTTGTTCGTAGACATATTCGAAACCCGTACGGATCATAATATACACCCACTTATATTTATCGCACTTTATACGTTTTAAAAAAGGTTATTGTAATTAATTAATCATATCTGGAAAGAAAGAAAACAGGGTTCAACGTATTGTACAAGCGGGACACATTTAATACGCTATAATCTGAGCGTTGGGAAGTTTTATGTAATGTTTCTTTTTACACATCTAGCCACCTTGGCTTCCGGCTTATTGTGGGACTTTTTCAACAATAAATGCAACGTTGGGTTAGCACAATGGTGGCGTTTCAAAAGGGAGGCTGTAATAGATTTTAAATAAATTTGACGGATAGTTCTTTGAAAGGAAATCTACTACGACCATGATCTATTAAATCATCAAATATAACACTACTCTTAAGCTACAGCGAATTTCTCACTTAGTGAAAGGAAGTGTATTGAAGTTCTACAAATAGCTGCTTTCAATTCGATAGTTAAGTGTACAGTGAAACACATTGATGATTCAAAGCAATACATACGAAGTTAATTTTAAATATTCCAAGTATCACCAAGTTAGTTTTGGTAAATATTGCAATTACCTATCAACGAGGCCTTTAGATAAACGTATCGTCACAGGAGGCAATCTGACGCATTTCCTTAGCCAACTTAGCTAATTCAGTTGCATCTTGGTGGAAAATAGATCAACTGTGTAATTTTTCAAATAATTCGGAAACGAGTGAAATATTAACTTTCTTTTCTTCTTAACCAGTTGTTGTTCGAATGTTTAAAATCGTTATTCTTTGGGGTGTGTCGGTTGTATTGTTTGAATAAAAATCTTATTTGATTACATTTCGAAATTTCTGTATTCCTTTGTCAAATCTGTTTTGTTTCCCGATTTACATCTCATAGTTTCCTTATATTATAACTTAAAAATATATCTAAAGTCTACTTTCCTTCTTTTTGTTGAATTTTTATTTCTTTTTAATTAATTTTACAGTTTAAGACGATGGTACGTATTTAAAGGGCAGCAAGTTTATATGCTTTTTTTTATTTATTTATCTAACAACACAAGTATAGTATAAGCACTTGAAACTTTGGAATTGCTGTTGCAGCGAAGCATCCGTTAGATGACGATTAATTTCATTTCATTATTCAATTTTAATGAAAATTTTAATGAAAAATCTTAAATATTGAAAATAATTATTACAAAAGATTATTTAAAGATATGTGGCAAATGAGAACCCAAGATTCAATAAATGACCAACTTGATGTAAACAACCTTAGCAATATATACAACAACACAATATAAAATAAATAAAAGGAACGGTTAAATCGTGAACACCGGATGTATGTGAATGTATCGGTGGTGAAATTTTGTATCCACGTTTTAAAATATTTAAAATCAATAACATGAAAAGCCATTTCATAATTTTTGAAAAACCAACAGGGTAAATTTTGGGGTGGATAATTTTACATGAGCGAAATTCGATACTATTCCTTTGTTTCTTACCAGAAGCCAAAATACCAAATTTCATCTTCCTAAATTAAAAAATTACAAGTCTCAAACAAACTTCCCCTATTTTACACCCACCTACCCCCCCACAAAAGGAACTACTGTCACAATTTCGTCTTTCTGATTTCAATAGTTTCGGCTCTATGTTGATGAGCCAGACAATCAGGGCTTCTCTCTTTCTAAAATTAGTATAGACGGTGATGAAAATACGAAAGTTTTTATATCAGATTGAGAATCCACCATTATGAAACTACAGATAGCGGAGATAATAGTAAAGTAATGGAGAAAAGCGTAATGTGTAATAAATAAATGATGTAATAAATTAAAAATTGAGAAATGTCTGCCTCCTGATTTTATTATTATCATTGTATATTTTTCTAGAGACTGCGCTAAAAATAAAAATGTGAAGGAAAGAGACGATGATATGATTTAATAGAAAAAATGCAGTAAATGGTCGTCTACCTTCTATACGTACAGTGCCTTCAATACATTATATCAAAGGTGAGCAGGATAATATAACTTACGACAGTTTTTTGATTTAAAAAATCATTAAAAAGATCAGTCCTCTCTAAGCTTCGCTCCCATTTTTTTTTTAACTATGTTTAACTATGTGAACTATATTACATATTACTACCAGCGACGATATATCTAAATTGCCACCAGTTCCCTAACTATAACATCTCAAAACCGATTTGCAAAGGTAACGGTACAGTGGCCCAAGTAACTAAGGGGTCCCGCTCCTGTTTGCGGCAGTGTGTGCATTCAATCCGTGCCAGTATCAAATGAATTCAATACAAGTCTCCATTCCTACGTTGGGGAATGATTAATCGCGCACACTACGCACCTTACGCCCTTACGCGCACCTTTTACACACTTAACAGTCTTTTCGGATTATGACAAGGCTATTTAAAAAAAAAGCTAACTTCTCGAAGTTGGTACCTAAACCCATGATATCGAATATCATTTAACTTACGTTTAAGAGCGTTGTGTTGAAAATCCATAATATGCAATGCAAATTTGATTTGATTTAATCAATAGATACCAATAGAGATCAAAAAATAAATTCTCCACTAAAAAAGTTGTCGTCGTACGTAACCCTGTATATTAGGTCCATACACCTTAACTTGATTTCAGTTTCCATTCATTTGTTACATACGAAAAACTAAAGTATAATAAAACCATACGCCACTACAAGTTCGAGCGGATAGCCAACAGATGCGATTTTTAACAAAACATATTTTCCCACTTGTCCGCTTTAAAAGACTAGTTGAAAACCTAGGGCCACGTACTTAAGAAGAAAAAGCGAAAGCCGTCAACAACAAACAAAACGTACCGATGCGTAAAAGTGTCGAAGATCTAGCGAGCGAACGTGCCGAACAAATTTTGATATCTTGAATATGCGGAACGCTCTAAATCAAACGGAACCGACACGATACCACTCTTCATGACAACACAAAAGCGGATTTCGCAAGGAAATATGGAAGAAAACATCAAATTTTGACAGTAATTCATAAAATAGGTGATATAATTCTTTGTTCGGTACGGATGCATTGTGTTCCGATTTTATTATGAATACTTATGCAACACATGCATTTATTTTGGTCGTCTTCGTAAGGACGAGTTTACTTCTTCTACAACAGATATGCATTTCGTTTTCAACTTAGTAGTATATCGCAAGTAGTACAATTTATTGCAAGACATTTCAGTTAATTGAATTTAACAAATTTTAAATGAAGTAGAATCCAACTTTTCCAGCGTTTCTTTGTATTTGAAATCGAATACAAAGCAATTGTCGACTAAATGTAAGAACAAACTTATTTTTCCTATCATTCCAACGAAAATTGCAAACTCTAGTAATTGTATAAGTATACTATTAACCAGTGGAATGCAATATGAGTTGTAATAATGGAATATTGGAAATTGTAACGGGCTCCATATTATTGTTAGCAATGTCGTTGTATCTTAAGAAAGCGTTGACAGATATAAAATAAAAAATTTTAGCACTATTAGCACAGTAGTAGTGTTATAAATCAATTACTTGAGCGTAGTGCCTGGTACAAAACTAAAGCTACCATACATGGAATATCTATACTACACAGTGCAAAACAACACTACCATCGTGTTGAAGGCGCAGTACTGTTTTGTAATTATAGCGTATTTAAAATTACTTGGAAGTAAGAATAAGTTAACATGTTCATGTTAGCAATACAGTAATAGTAATAAAAGCGCAAATGAAGGAATAAGTTTAAACTTTGTATATTCTAGAATATGCCCAAATATGTTTGTAATATAATAAGAAAAAGTAAAATATTCTAAGTGGCAGTCTCTTTTCTTCAAAGAAATAACTTCGTTGATGATTTGTATAAATTTGAGCAGGCATTTACGAGGAGAGTCTGGAAATAATCTGGCTTCAAGATAGGGTTACTCGTTAGACATATCCTGCTAATATAAATGCGCATACGTTGAAAGATATTTTAGACAATTCTAACCCCGTTGAACGTTCAACTGTTGTCGTTTGTGTCACTTTATGTTAGTGTTTCTGTAAAAATGGGGCCGTCATTAAATTCTTGTATTTAAGGAGCAATATGCCAACGCAAATTAAAGAGATGGACGCCGTTTACGGGGATTCTGCACCATACCACAGTAACCTTTTGAGCAGCACACGTTTAAATTCATCGTGGGTCATTCCAGCTTAGTTGGGAACAAACGTTAGGGATGATCAACTGCTATAACCAGTACCACCAAATAGAGCTAGATGACCATCAAATTAAGATTAAGCAGACAGCATCTCGAAAGAACGTCTTTGTCGTATATCGATCGAAGAGTTGGGCATAAAAAAGTCTAACCGCGCTATAGGTGCCGCACTTACTCACCTAGGACAAAAACCTCATTCGAATGATTATTTATAAAGCCTTATAACAGCCTTTTAACAGTCTATGTGAAATAAACCGGAGCTTTAGCGTCGATTAATAATTATAGATAAAGCTTCTATGCGCGAGTACGCTCCTGAAGCTAATGTACGGCCAAAATAGTAGACTGTGAAGTATGAATCGGTGCCGAAGAAGGCAAAAACTGTTCCAATGGCTGAGAAAGTGATGACGATGTTTTCTGGTATAGTCATCGACTATTTTGGAAGAGGGAAACCAATACTAGAAAAAGGAGATTTTGTTCCACAGAGGCGCTGTCTCACATCTCAGTGATTATCGTGGAAAAGATGGTTCGAATTCATAGACCATCTTTATACAATAAACTGTTCTTAAAAAAAATGTTTCAATTCTGTAGGTCCTTTAATTTGTTTCATTATAGAGAGCTATCAATAAACATCAACGTCTGCCAACTCAAATTAAATTAACACTATAACACTAAGTATAATGCTATACGTGCGTGGTGAAGTTATAGAACGTCTATAGTTTATTGAACTAAAGAATTTCGAAATAAATAAATTCTACCAAACAGCCGTTATAGTACGTTATACGAAAAAATATATTAGCCAAGAGGAAAACTGACTTTATCAGTTTTAATGTATGACGTCATTACATAATTTTCTTTAAGTAAAATGGTATGAACTTTTCTGATTGCTTGATATACTTTTTCTCGTTATATCTTTTACAAAAGCTCCTTCAGCTCTTACTTGAAACTTGGACGTGTTGTTAGAAACCCCAAAAACTCCAAATTCTTCTACCCGTCAATTGTTTTTAACTCATATGAAGGAAAGCATATTTTATCCTCTTAAGCTTACTCTACCAACCAATTAATCGAAGATGACTTTGACCGACGTGTTAAATTTTGGGAATGATGGACAAACACCTAAATTTAATTAACAGAATTGTTTTTCCGATAATGTTTCATTTTCTTTCAATAGTTCTAATAGTTAATAGTTTCAGATACTGGTCCCAGAGAATGGGACTGGATTATCGAGTACCATACCCGAAAACCACACAAGACGTCTGGAGAGTTTGCACCGAGCATAAGTACTATCAGATCTTTCCCTATCAAGGGTATTCTTACTAGGAATAGTTGTTTAGACTTATTGCAAAATCAGATGATTTCGTATCTTAGAGTACGGTTATAGTGCCTATTGGTTAAAAAAGGACTAATAAAGATTAATTTAAATCCAAATGTCTAGTATTGCTAGCATTACCTCTACGTTAGAAATTAATTTTCCCAAACTGTTGGAAAGAAAGAAGTGGTGTTACAGAGTGGTTACCTGGACCACCATTTCGATTTTTTAAATTTTTTTGAAATAAAAACATATAGATTAAAATGCTGACATTTTATATTTTCTCGTTTCTTTTGTTTTCTGTAACATTTTTAATAAACATTATTTTAACAGTTATAACTAGAAAAAACCAACACATAAGTATCGGCAACCTCCGCACCACACAAGTTTAATTGATTAGTAATATAATAATTAGCCCGGGACGGCCGTTTCGAGGACACGAATGGTCCTCATCATCAACCGGTGAAACATTATCTATAATTATAGAAAAAAATAAGTTTTCAAACAGCTAAAGAAACACTACCAATCTATCCCAAATAGTTTAAATCCAAACTGACAGACAATTTTATTTTGCATATCCTAAACTGATGCCAAGATCTTACCAAACAACTTTTATACAAAACTTTTTTTCATAAAACGTGCTACAGCGGCATTATTCCACACACTGTGTGCACGAGATAAATAATAGATAATATAGACGTAACATTAACAGTATATCTATGTAATTCTAAGAAATTCATTTAGTTGATTAGGTTATCTTGTAAGCGTATTTTATTAGCCTACAGTTAATCAGAATGCCAACGTCAAATAATTATTCTTTTCTATTTCTTTTTGTTTTTAATTAAAAATAATAATGTCGCATCACTATCTTCCTTATTACTTGATGCTGGACGCATATCTGATTCGCTCAATAAACTTGGAATTTCTGGCAGTAGATTATGGTATTCCCTCTTGGTAGACTAAGAGTAACTTGTAATCACTCTTGCTTTTACACGAATAAGCTTTATGGTTTCTCAATAACTTACATTTCACCGCGTCATTCAGAAATAACTTTCTAAATCAAGGCATTCCTACCATTTACAATTTGTATACGAACAGCACTAATTACAAAAACTATAAAACTATAAACAAGATTTGAAGAACAAATGTGATTTGGATACGTCAGGGTAGGACATTCGCTCAGGACATCGTTTAGCAGTGCTACTACTTGTGCTACTAGTTATAGTGAGTAGTTGATTGATTCAAGTCAAAAGTTGAAAACTTTATAATAAAATAAATTTATAAAAGCAGCTGCCGGTTAGTGATTGATTTAGAAAACTGTAAAATTTCAGAATGTTGTGAAACAGGAATATAATTATTACATATTCATAAAACTATGAACTCTATTGCATTCAAAATTGTTTAATTTTGTTTTAATTCTAATCAGAGAATAACAACATTTAAATTCTACTCGTTTAATATTTCGGTAAAGTTTTTTTTTTTTTTTTAAAAAAGTCGCATTACAATGTGCCTGATATACCAAATAGAGGTTAGTTAGTAAATTGGATGATTTGAAGTTAATTTTCTAAAGTTTATAATAGTATTTGGAGACACGTTCGGATATATGCAATACTTTGCTAAACATATGTACGTAACGATAAAAAGTCGATGTTACTTAGGTGATCCCACGTTTCGTAATTCCGCCTACGGGAAAAATAAGATTTAAGCGGGGTGATATTACCTTTAGAGCATTAGTTTTCGGGTAACAAGATATGGTATTATGTCGTGCTTAGGGCTTAATGTCTTCTTTGAGTGCCTATCGCAGGATCTCTAATCTGTTGTGAGCGTCATGCCAGGTAAATACACACAAAGGGAAGCTGACTGGGCATAAATACTGAATTCGCCATAATAAGAAAGTATCGGAAGCACATAAAAATAAATTTTTCCGTAATTTTTAAATATCGTTGCCGTAATGCTAGAATAACTTTAATATTGTATCCTAATCTTCGGTAAATTAGAAGTGGGTATACTGTCTGTTTAAATAGTAAGAGACCGAAATTTTCTAATAACATAATAGACATTACAAAGTCTCTTTGTAAAATATAGTCGTATATCTACAATGATGATACGATGAATATATAATGATCGATAAGCCATATGTTTTGTTATTTCGAATTCGGTATCAGAACGACTTATACGAAATATACAAGATGTTTAAAATTGAACATCAAATTTTGATGAGGGTGCCACAAACGCGGCTTAAAATACAACGTTAGGATATCCACAATATGCCATTTAGAAAGAAATAGCACTAAAATACTTAGGTGTGTTATCTTAAATACCGGACCTGGAAGTCCGAAAGGTCTCAAATTAAGTACTTATCTCAATTCTGAATTTAGAAGAAGCCGTTTATACCTGGTTTTTACAAGAGAAGTAAAATATGTATGTATAATAGCCCACCTAATCAAAAATTATTATAGGTACCACTATTTCGGGACGAAAAAGACAATTATTTATACACAATCGTATGAATAGGATGATTTCAAAGGTAGCTTTGGTCGGCTACAAAGTTCTAAAACCTAGTTAACCATATCAGGAGAAAAGTCATCTACTGGCCTCGGGGCTGTTGATCGCTTCGTAGGACAGCTTCCAAAGAAAATTAAAAAACTAACTGCAGATCTAATTTACAATGGAGATTGGAGCGGTCTTTTCTGGAGAATGTTGCCACAAAAGACTTTGGGTCATAAGAGAGGTAATTAGTTCCAGAAAAAATGCAAAATAAAGAGCGTATTACGTCCACAGATACTCACTTGTTAAAACTGTTTGTTTTACGAAAATCAAATAAACTACGCGCATTTGAAAGCAGTAGAGTTTCGGTAATATATAAAGGACAAAATGGACCTCGGTGTCGAGGAAAATCTTCACGGAATAGTTCCGTACCTGTTTTGTGTCTACCGTAATTCGAAAGATGATGAAATTGAACCCGTCTCCAAGAGCGGTTTTGATACTAAAAAATGCATCTGGTCATCCAATAGATTTAGCTGGTGACGATTTCCAAATTTCTTTCGTATTTTTACCGCCCAACTGCACACAACTGATACTTCCAATGGATCAACAATAGAAAGAATCTTTTGAAGAAGATTGTAGAGACTCTAGGAAATATTTCGGAAGAAATAAAAAAATTACATTAAAAGATGTTATGCTTGAACTAGCAGAGACTTGGCAGCGCGTGAAGACCGGTTTAATAAAAAGTTCTTGTAGGCAACTCCCGCCCTCGCGTATGTTGGATCCATGGAAAGACAAAGATTTGGTACCTCTTTCTATATTAGTACAAGCAATAAAATCAGAAACTACTAGAACTGAGAAGAGTGAAAGAGTAATGAATGAAATGGGCACACTAAGATTCAATGACACGATGAATGATAACGACAAATTCCAGAACACAGAAAATTTGAAAGTGGAGGAAGAAGAAAATGGCAGCAATACTCATATGACCACAAAGAAGCATATTTTGATAAATTCGTACTCTGGGTGAAGAATAATGGAGAAGCGCCTTGCCTCATACTTCTTTTAGCGCAAATGCAGAAAACAGCAAGGACAGCAACAATATCAATACGTTTCGTTTACTGTTATCAAGCTAACCAAGCAATACTAATCCATAGCGACTCATATAAAGGTGAGCTTTAATATGCAAATAATCAGGTGAACGGCTTCGTACCATAAGTACATTGTTACGCCGGAATTTGATAGTGTAGTAAACTATTATCAGAACAATAAAACTCTAATAGCACAGATGATTGGCGCAACATTACGAATCACTTGACTCGACGCTAGCACTGATGTCGGCATTACGTGAAAGTATCAACATTTTAAACTTTTGGCCGAACTTTAGCTCGCGAAGTTTTCGCATACTTACCTGATCTTTGGACGGACTATCTACTTTTGTCGTGTACCGACCCTTAACGAACATTCCCTGAAACTTGGCTCACTGTTGCCCGCCTACCGTGACATTTTACATGTTTACAACGCCTGGCAATTGATCTTCTACCGATGTTGCACCGACTGAATTGGTTCAACATCGACATGCCTATGTCACTTAAGGGTTTACTGCCAAGCGCAGTTTGATTATCATTTCCCAATTGTCGACCAAATACAGCAGTTTAATAATAGAGAAATAAATTAAAATAGTAAATAGGAAGTAAAGGGTGTAATGATATAAATAGCTTGAAGGTTACAGAAGTACAAAAAGGCAAAAATAAATCTAAAAGAATACATGAATAGTTGAAGACAAATATTGTAAAAAATTTAAAATATACATTTAGTGTATGTCATATAATAATATTAACGTTCCCCTTATACGTTGACATGTACACATTAATTTTAACAAAATAATGACAATGTGATGGTGTCTAAGAGAAAATATGTACCTTTATGTAAGCCTGCAGAAACTAATTGCGCATCACCGAATTAGCAGAGACTAGACAGACTCGTGTATTGTCGACTTTCTGGGAAACCAGTGGGCAACACGAACCCATTCTCATGAGACGAAGCTGTGAACTAGTGTTTTAATTAATTCAAACAAACCGGCATTCCGAAAGAAAAATAAATTGAAGGATAAGTTTACTTAATGTTTCTTAAACATCAAAATATTATTTTATTCAATTATTGGAAATTAGGCTACCTATTGGGTTTTTCTTAGTTTTATCGACATTTTACTATACTCAAATATTTGCATGTAAATTACTCATTAAAGGCGGCGCAACTGTAACTAATTACAAGAATTCCTATAACGTTGATGTGATTATTTTCACAGGATCTTGTAGCTGCCGACGTCGGTGCCGCAACATTAGCGGCGCTAATACGTATAAAAGCGGCTGCAGACGGTATAGTAAACATTGCCGAGTGTTTACAACTTTAAAGTTTGTCGTATCGTGTACACGACCAACTAGTGCCAACGTTAGCAGCGTGCATGCTTGCTTTAAAGGTGGTAAATAGTTCGCACATCAAAAAGTTTAATGGTAATAACATTAATAAGAAGGTTTTCAAATAAAATTAAAAATTCTTTACAAGTATATTAAGTTTTACAAGTAATAAACTTATTCTAGACTTCACAAACACACGTAACATGTAGGTACACAGCTCATATAATAAATATGTACACTTACTGTATTCTCCCAACACGTTTATCCAGGAGATCTATCCAAAAGATGTCCTGAATGATAAAACACACAATAGAAGATAATGGTAACTTTATTTACAGATTATCCTACCGAAGTACATTATATCCGTTCAATTCACAAGCGGTCGCTTCTTTATATCAAGTACAAGAATACAATAGCAACCTTATCTAGACGTATATCTTTGAAAGATAATATTTTATAAGGTATACGATTAGCGGCTGCGTTTTGTATATGCTACCTAAAAGCACAATATATATGAGTTCTATTTTTCTTTTGTCAGTGCTTTCGCAAATTTTTCTAATAGAATTATTATACAATAAGATTACTAACTGGAATTTTCCTGTATTTGGGTAAAGTGTTTAATTGTGTTGTATACAATATTTTATTATAATAGTGGCGGTGTAACGGTTGGAGTGAATTCCATAAAATTGAAGATATTTAATTGGAGGATAACGCTTGAACGATCCTCATTTTTGTTAATAAAAAAGCTCCAAAGTACGTTTGATGCATACCCTACATCTAAGTTCGACAGTTTTTCCAAAAATCATCATTTGACATATTATTTAAACAAAGTAGCAAGCGGAGGAATGCTACGAGGATTGTATGATAAATAAGAGTGACACCGCAATTGCTTGCACTTAGTACTCGTTGTAGCTTGTATACTTAGTCAAGCGATGTTTCAACTGTTTTATGCCATCCAAATAATAGGATTTGTCGAACTCTGCAAAATAGCAGAACATATCAGAAAATGCCTAGAAACAATAACCAAAAAATAATGCTAAGATAGCTTAGCTTTTTTTTTTTTTCTGCAAAATAGGTCTCTCTTTCGACAATGACTAACGCTAAGCCATTCTTTGAAGTTTGGAAAAGGAAAGGAGTTACAAGAAATCTTGCAAATTCGTAACGTAACTGGACCAGTTTTGTCGTTGCTATTGTCGATGAGTAGGCGAAGGTGTTATCACGATGGTAGAGTTTTTTTTTTCGCCAGGTGGGTCTTTTCTCTTTTCAGTTCAACATCGAACCGATCCAATAGATCAGCATAATGCCTGTGATTATTCTTCCTTTCTCCAAATAATCAATTAAGATTATGCCATGCACTTTTCCGACTTCTTTGGTGAACGTTGACCGGGAAAAAACAATTTTGCCGACTCAACTTTGGATTCTGGCGTGTAGTGATGTATCCATGTCTCTACAACTACAATGCTCATACTCAATTTGACGTGAAGGTAATCTAAGTCAGTAATAATGAAGCTACCAGAATAAAGCATTTATTTCCTTGTAAAAGCAAAGGAAAAATGTAGTAAATAATTAAAGCGATACCCTTCGGAATCAATACAAATCGTCTTACTCATCGTTTCATGTCGTTAAATGGGCTGAGGTGGCATTATCGCGTCACAATCATTCTGAATTGCTTCGCGGTTATCAAAATATTAATAGTGTTTTATGAGCTGTGACACTGTCTTTTTGAAATTACTCATCCTTTCCTTCGTCATTATGCAACTGGTTCAGAAGAAGTTGCAGTATTCCGATATATTTCTGAATAATAATGGACCAATAATTCTTCTTTGTGAAGCTGTCAACCTTTTCAGAATATTTCATCATATCACGCTACGATAGACCATGATTTGCTTGTTAATAAAAGTATTAAGGTGAAACCAAGTTTCATCTGAGAAGAAGGATTTATCAAAGATATTGTCATCATTGATGTGATTTTCATACCAATTGCAATACTGCACTCTCACTACATGATCAATGGGCAAGTTTTTGCACAGCATGAATTTTGTATGGATATTTTTCGAAATCTTTTCTCAGAGCTTATCCAATATAAATCATTTCAACATATAAACCCATTAAATGCTATGTTGTTGAATTTATTTTTAAGATTATTTTCACTTTCAATTCAAGATATACCAGTATTCCATTAAAAATAATATAAAGACGTTCACATTTTTCTGACTCGCAGTGTATAGTTACATAAACGGTTTTACACGTCCAAGATACGCCGTTTTTAGCAACATCAATATGCTAATTTTCATAGCGAAACATTTAGCAATCGTGGAAATATTTGCAAACTTTTTTAACACAGTGTTTGTACACTGAACAGGTATGAGCTACTTGGTATTAAACCAAGACGTTTTTCAACTTCAATATAACTTACGCTGTTAGCTAGCTGCGAAGAGCATTCCTCTGTACTATGAATACAAAACCGCCTTCAGTTGTATTCTGTCCCGGATATGTCTGAATTACTTGAGAACAAAGAAAAAACCACTGATACATTTCATAATCAAATTGATTTGACAAATCAATGTCTAGATAATGACTAACAAAGTGAAACGAATATTCGATCTTGATAGGAATATGAGCTAACACAATCATATTCATATCAATGACAATTCTAGTTTATCAATGTGAGTGAGTAATCTCAAAACGTCTTGCACTAAAATCTCTTTAGTCCAGTTAGCTTTAATCTATAACGCGGTATCAGTCAAATTATCGAGATTATTCTGCCGATGTTAATCAAGTTTCTTATTCGCAGAAATACAAACAAGTGATTCCATTCTCATCCTATTTAGGAGAAAATCATGTAAGTACCTAAAAATGTGTTTACACAGCTTTTTCTATTGTTATATTCATGCTTTTTATAAATCACCAGTATTTTAGAGTTACTTCTTTAGTAATACGTTTATAACAACCCAAAAGTGATCTTCGCATTCATTGCAGATAAATGGTTTACTTATTTGATTTTTTTGTAGTTTGAGGCTATCATCGTCATTTCCTGCAATTAAATACCTATTTTCCTAATTGAGACATAGCAAAGAAATTGTGCGCTTTACCTACAGCAAATAATATTTTAATTTTTGAACCTGTGTTGTTGCTTTATCAATATACTCATCTTAAATATTTAACTCAAAGTTACATCTTATTTTAAAACGAGAACATTCAATTAGAAAATATGCGAAGCTATCACTGGGTAAGGGCGTATTTCAACTTCTGTTAAAGGAAGAAGGTTTTTCAAAGGATCCATTCGTTTAAAAAAAATTTACCTTACCTCTGGACATCTTACCTCATTAGATCTACATTTTGTACTGATAAATTAAATAAGTAGTATCATGTGATTTAATTAGCTCTTCTAAATTTTAAACATTTCACTTTTCCAAATTATTAGATTGTAAGAAAAAAAAATTGCCTTTTCTACTATTAGTAAATAAAAAAAAAGTTTGTCCTCCTTGTTTCTCTTTCTAGTACAGCCTGAAGATGTTTTTAACATGATTAATATTAATATTTAATTTTAATTAATATTAATATGTTTAATAGAGAGTTAGGAGATAGTGGACCAACTTGCTTTGCTTATCCTGATTAGTTTAAGAATATCCCACTCTCATTGTGAGATCTCGCAATATTTCTGTTGAATTTATAACATACGTATTTACCTTAAATTCAAGATATCAACAGTATAAATCGTGTAAGTATGTATTTGATTTCAAAGGATTAAATTCCGTTTAAGTTTACATTTTTACCTGACTTAAATACTCAAACTTCAAAAATAACCAACTCTTGCGATAATTTCGTGCCTGATATCTTTACTCATGTATGCTCCTGTATGTATTGTCCTAATACTCTTAGTTTCACTAATTTGTTAAATTTTGATTGCTAATTGTAAGTTATATTGTTGCGTACACCTTACGCAACTTTTATGCGGCATTGAATTGCCTCTGATTTTCCAGGTAAAGTCGCATATAAATATCCGCAAAAACTGAAAAATTTTTTCTACCATATTTGATGGTGTAAAATATTTGCATTATCAAAATTATACAATTCACTAGAATAGTTACAATCGATTCCATTGTGAGTATTATGATCAATTAACAAAAAAAAAACGTAGTAATGAGGCTTAGTAGAATAAATAAGTAAATATTATTACTCCGTGGTTACACCTATTAAACACAAATCTTTTTTTCTAATTGTAATAGCTAAGTGTACCTTTTATTTGCTTTTTACTTTTAAATACAAGAAAATGCAATTATTTGGTTGTAGAGACGTTGGTCTGTAAAATTTTATTTGGACGATCTTATTCCCGACATCTTTGCAGAGAAAGCCGCACTATAACTGGGTACCTCTATGAAACAACTCTTCCACACTAGAGGACGCCAGTTCTCCAATTCCGCTTGTAAATAAATCTCAAATTACAAGCTTATACTACGGTATACAAATAATTTAAAAGGAATAATTTTTAAGAAACATTTGCATCTAATTGCCAATCTTGGTATTGCTGTATAACATTTTATTAACAATTTTAAACATGAAAACACTCGTATTTCAATAAATTTACCTAAACCACCTATTTTAAAATTATAATACATAAGGCTACTATTAAATAGACAATAGAGGACATAAAGCCGGAATGACTCATGTAAATATTGACGGTGCAGTTACATACTCGTTTCAAAAGACATTAGGAAATTGGGCGACTTTAAAAGTTTGGTCAATAATACTGGCATTGTTTCTACGTTCCCTTCAGGAATAGGATTTAGTGAAAGGCCCTTTGAGTATTTAGCATTAAATTCTAGTCTGTACGAAAAAGATTACTTGAATTATAAGGAAAATGTATGCGAGATAGAAAGATGAAATGAGATGCGAAAGCATACAGTATCCAAGAGGAAATTACAATCAGAAAGGTATGTTTCTTTTTTTAAATATACGCAGGTTAAACATGTGCACATGATATAAACAAAGATATGTATTTTGATAAAAAAAGTTGTCAATCTCATATTTCATTTTCAAAATGATACTATATTTAACGTTATATAAGGAAAGATATATTTTTTAATAATACTATTTAATAATAATATTTTTTAATAAAAAATAAACCAAACTATAGTTATTTTGAAAATTAAAAAATTTAAATCAGATTGACAACTTTTTTATTATAAAATATATCTCTGTGTAAAATCCCCTTGATACGTGTCAAAATAGTTGCTAACCTGCTAGAAGAAAATTGCTGACTTTTCTCAATTTTAATTTATAAAAAGCATTGATTAGATTAATCCAAAATTGTTTCCGTCGGCGTTCCGGAAATTGATAAATTAGTTAAATTCCTTTTCCTATTTCTTTGTTCCGAAACGATAACCTGAAATTACTATGAAGAACTTCCTTTATTCTCTTGAATTTTTTGAATTTCCGGGAAAATACGTACCTTTTGATAATATCCTACTTATGTGGTAATTCTTAGGCAGCTGTAACTCACACGCAAATAACTTTATTTTGCACTAGCTAAATCAGTCAGAGTTCAGCATCGGAGAAATTTTAAACATTTAACATAATATTTAATAATAACATACGTTCTAATTTTCAATAGTCTCTAGAAGCCCACCATGCAGGAAACATAAAATATGTACTTCTGTGACCAAACAAAACTTCTTGCTCTATACTTACCCGTAAAACGATAACTTGATTGGAACTTAATACAGTAAAACTTGGTTATAGCGTCACCGTATATGACATCGTCGCTGATATAGTGCAATCTTTCAGCGGTCCAATAAGGTTGTTCTCTAGATTCGTTGGCCAGTAAATTAGAACCACAGTTTTTCTATACATAAAACAAATAGAAATTACATTTTAAAATACTTTACATAACTATTAAACTAAACGAAAATATACGTAAATTGCTTAGCATTTAATAACATTAGCTATTCTTTTGGTAACGCCTTCTATTGACTTTATTATCAATTTTAATTCATCGCTGCTTTCTCATAGTATTATACTTCTCATTAATTCTTCCTTTTTTGGCATGTTTCTCCAAGAACACCGTGTTCTTCAAACCATTTTATACGTTTTCTATTGAATTTAAATACGAAGAATTGCCGCGATAATTCGATAATGGCAATTTTTTTTTGTTGAGATCATTTTTAATAGGTGATACCTCACAAATCTACACTGAAGAAATGAATTCATATTCTTTCACTTCATTTTGTTAACGCAACAAAAAAATTATTATATTAACTAATAAATAGAGCGGGCAAATTCGGGTGCGCACCATCGGCACAGCTAACGAATGGACTCTTGCATGCGAAGGGAGTCACCATGAAGAGATATATTATCCATTCCGGTGCTAGATACAAAAAAGTTTTTAGGATGGTTGTTGTAGATTATGGACCAATCTCGATAAATTATCTCTATGTTACTGAATGAACACGGGAAATTGCCATCTCTAGTCATATGTATAAGAAATAAAATCGAGAGTGTATGTAATTCGATGATTAAAAAAAGAAAATATGTTCTTGTATAAAGAAAACGATCGCTCTACATCTAGGGATGTTATATTTGCATAATTAAAAAAATCTTTGAAACAACTTAACGCATCTATAGACGAACCTTCACAAATTTGTGTAAGTGTACAAAAATCTTAATCTTTGTCTAAAACACACTCATTTTTTGCGTTTTCTACCGAACAAAGCTGTGCGCCTACATCCTTCACAATTTGCAAGGATTCCTCTAACGACAGCGAAGAATTTTGTCATTTTTCTATTGGTTGCATTACTCCGATGTAATTGCTGCGAAGACAGCTGCACATTCTTTCGGAATGAATAACAGAACCTTCTTTATACTCTCAAAATATTTATGATAGTAAAACGCCGCTTGTAACTATGTTCCCCAACGTTTAAGGATCGGTTGTGGTGGTTCAGGGGTACGAGAACAGTGAAACTCGCGAATACGTTTTGGGGATTTCCGAAACACTGCTTTTGTACTCGCAATTAGCGCATCCACCTGTGGATAACATCTACGAATTGTTTCTGCCACAAGATGTAGAGTATGAATTTTACATGTAACATGTAAAAAGTTACCACACTGGTCCTAAAGAGACCGTCCTACAGAAAGCGTGGTTGCGGCACCATCTGTCATAAACATTAAGACTTGATCTCTGGATATTTCAAATTTTTCCAATGTGCTTAACATCACTTTTGAAATTACTCCGGCAGTACATTCCTCTATTCGTCTAGAAGCTAATAACATTGAAGATAGCGATTGATGTGGTTCAATTTTGCGCACCATAAGCACAGATCCTTTTTCGCAATCAGTTGTTTTATCCACACACAAGCACACTTTTTTTATCTTTCAGTTCAGCCTTAATTTTATTTTCTAAATGTACACGCACGGAAATAATTTCGTAACGTGGTCCTGCCCGATAATATAATATTGGCCTAATATTTCGTTAGCAATCCGAATGTGTATTGTATTCTTTCACGCTTAATTTTGGTATGAAAAATCGAGAACTAAAAAAATGGAATAATGTATGGCATGTTCCACCTAAAAAAACAAACTTTGACTAGCTCATGAACTTATGAGACACCAAGATTTTAATAACATTTCAAATCATTGAAGAATATCCATTCAGACGAGCACAATCTTTCCAGCCTGCTTAGATGACTCATCCTGTATGCAAGTAAATTCCATGGTTGGGTATCAACACACGTAGTAAAAGAAATATTCTCTTACATAAAAAATAAGAATGTGGAAAATTTTATTGGACTAATACATTAATATCCGTACTGTCAATTTCATTAGTAAATAAAAGTAGGCTTATAATCAATTTAGTTTCACTGTAAAATCACTTTAATTGACATATGAAATGTGAGAAGGTAATACATTGCAATTCTCATGCATCGGAGTTGTGTTTGGTGCCGGAAATTCCATCAGTCGCACTTGACTACGCTGATCTAACACACGCATAATCCATAATACTATAAAACACTTTAAGCAACATTTTCCGGATGACAATATGAACTTTAGTAACTGAAGTATTGAATGATATCAATAACCGAATAATATTTCCTGTAATAAAAACAAAATAAATTGATTGACCTCAAATACATACAGAGATTTATTTTCCTTTTTAAGTAAGTATATTCTTTTAGGCTTAAATTGAGCAATATTTATTTATAAAAAGAAATAATCATCTTAAATAAAGGCAATTTTCAATGGCATCCTTGTTTAGGTGAAGTACTGAATGAAAATAACATCTGATTGCTATAATACAGCCACTCTCTGCTCCTTCTAATTAATATTTTTGTTAATGGTATAACAATTTTGTGGGATCTTATGTTTCGTTAGTTATATTGTTCGTAGAGAACGCTTTTCTATATTAAAGCAGATTATGTTGGCAAAGATGCAGGATTTATACGTAGCAATTATCTTTAAATAAAGTTATTACGATGATGATTTGAGGAAAAAAATGTTTTCAAAATTTCTATTTTAGTCACAGTATTACCCTTTCTACTTACATTTCGGTGATTTTTACTGACGATGGCAAGCTTCGATACCAAGCTACCAATATTAGTATTTGTGGGATATGTTTAAATCTATTTCCTTTCAAAGCACTATAAATTATTTGGGCAATTATTACAGACTATTTAATGTACCATGTTGCTGTTTTAAGAATATTTCAAGATTAGTTAATTATTATAAAAAATTTAAATCCATAATTAAATTTCTGGGATCGTTTGATGTATATGTGTATAAGTACAGGTCAACATCTTTTTAAATTTAAAGCGAGAGCTGTGATTGATTTTGCGACGGAAACTATAATTGCTTTGAATACTGTGCGCGACAAAATTCTGGTATAAATTTAAATTCGAAGTAATTTGTTTTCCGAAGAGATGCTGGGTCTATTTTATCGTTTTTTAATAAATATTCTTGCCTGCATTTTAAGTTTTCACCACTCCCGGTTTTCGAGTAATTAGCCACAACAAAATTTTCGAATAAAAGTCATTTACAGATAGAATGGAAAACATAAATTTTTTCAATAATAAAAAACAATAACAAATGTTTATTCAAAAAAATAAGTGTTTGTTTCCTTTAAGTCAAAAGTTCGAAATATTATCCACCGATTTTCTTTACAATAAACAAATCTATACACACGTTCATTCTGTATTTTGGGAATGACGTCAGGACTAATTCGACTCGTTCTAATTCAATTTTTCAAATCCTCTAGATTTATCAGTGACGTGTCAGTATGTTGGATGAAATGGCTACATAGAAGGATAACTATTTTTTTGCTGTAATTGTAGCTCTTTTAAATATTAACAATAACAATCCAGAATTGTTTTGTGATAACTCAAAACAAATTTATATAAATAAATTATTGTATTTTCTTGATTACAACCTAATTATAAAATTAAAATCATTCTATGGCTACCTAGCGAAAAGACGGCCTAATGTTTGACCAAAACCTGTCAAATTTTATTGTAACAACGTATAACAATAATTTCAATATCAGTTACCTTCCTTTAAGAATGGTTATTATTTCAAGGAAAAAAATTAAACGAAAAATAATTTCCGAAGAAGATAATTCAAAGAAAACCTGTAATTTTCGGCATCTGCAAGAAATCGAACCTAACATCTCCCGTTTTCTTGACGCACTATACCATTAGATATTTGATGCCTGCAGATGTATTGATTCAAGTCCTTACCGAGGTTGAACACTTTTCATTAATGAAAAAGTTTTATTATGTCGGCAAAGCCAGGGAAATCACGGAATTTTACATTTCATCGACGGAAACCAGATTTATTGTTTGATTATTTCAAATTATATTTCCTTTTACAAAGTTTTGAATATCTCTCTTTCAAAAGTATAAATTCCTATCACAATCCCTAACCAAAAGCTATCTTCTTGAATGGAATTTTAAAGTTGAAATTTATAAATAAATTTTAAAATTGAATTTATATTTATTTTGGCCAAATATTGAATTGTTGGTACCTGTACACTGTCTTCTAAAATTATTCGATCGGAAATCCAATCTTGATATCCTAAACTTGAAAGTGGATCCGATTTATAACCAAATCCTTCCAGCAGTGATCCCTATTCCGTGAATGGCAATTTTGATGTTATATGAAGTATAATAATAAATAGTGATAGTAAGGATTATGGAGTAGCATGGCAAACCATACTAAAGTATCGGCGCACTCCGCACTACACATCTTTCATTAATTAAACTGTCGTATGAATTGATAATGAGGATCTACTCAGCCTCGAAACAGCTGTTCCGGATTAACTAGTTAAACTTGTGTGATGTGGAGTGGGCCGATACTTTAGTGCTGTTAAGTGTAATTGTGATATAAGTTAGTAATTTTAGTTTCTCGCAAAACTTGTTTACTGGAGTCTCTTTTTAAACAAAATTCTATCTTACTACATGTTTAACACGAAGATAAGATCTCGATATGGAGAAAATTGGAGGGAAGTGGTCATCAATACTGCTTCGTCTCTCAATAAAAGGAATTAGCAGAATAAAGATGTGAAACTGGAACATTTTCCGTCGCAAGTAATCATAATATATTAATAAATTAGTCTACAACATTTAAAAAAAAACGTTTTGAATATTTTCAATTAACTTTGGATTAATTACAGCTATGATTATTTTCTTTAAAAAGTTTAATACATATGTATCAGTTGGCCAAGACCGGTGCTTTTCCAGCAAATACAAATTTAAAATTTTCAAGGAAAAAATGGGAGACCGCAGGTCCACGAATGGGGGAGGGGGCACCCCCTCAAACTTCTCAAACTTCCGGAGTGTAATTAACGGCTATCGGACGCTTTGTTACTATATTAGCCTGCAGATTACCGTTGTTACTATTCAATTTCAGGTTTCAATTTTTTCTGAATTTTATTCTGGCCGTACAGCTAGAAAGACTCAATTTTTAGAAATCCATATTGCTAACAAAATGTGTAAATACTAATAAATAAATATGTACGGATGAGAGTATCAAACATGCTCTAATCACTGACTTCCTCAGAGGTGAGCAGTTAGTAATGCCCGTCATTTATTTTACGAGCGGAGCAGGCTTCGACTAGTGGCATCACACCACAGGGTAGATAATAATAATGAAACAAGCAATCAAATCCACCCTGTGTAGACTCGTCAGTACATCTCTGAAATTGCCGTATATATATGAAGATAAAACTAACATGTACGAATAGGAGTATCTATTAATATTGGTAATATTTATTAATAATAATGCCATTATTAATAATAAATAACTACAAACTCAAGTACAGTAGATCTGTACATATTTTACTTTCATTCTAATAATTTTCCCAGTCTCTACGAAAACGAGATTGATTAAATAGAGCATATTGGAGACCACCCATTTTATTTTATAATTCAGCGCATATTAGGAACCGACGGCAAACATGGAAGCATATATACGACAGTCTTTGAAATAACCGAAAGCTGACGTATAAATTTTCTCAAACCATGCCCTTCGATTAAAGAACGTATCACCGCCAATTGGATTAAATAGCAAAGCCTCGGGAGAGAATAAACGAATCCTTCAAATGTATCAAATATTAACTTTTGTATTAACGATATTTGAGAACACTTAAAAACATCCAAATTCATCATGGGATGAAGTTAATGCAGTACAACACAATAACCTGATGATGCAACATTGCTATTAACAACAACAATATTAATATGAATCTGGTTAACTTAACTTAACGTAACAGAAGGCTACGCACGACAATTCGACTTCCTCGTGTATTTCCGTTGCATAGTACGATGTACGAGGAAGTCGACTCGTCGTGGGCGGCCTTCCGTTACGTCGTTACCTACCGCCGCTGCTTCTCGTGCAATGTAAGTTGGATATAATAAAAAATATATTTTATGGCAAAATAGAAAATATAAATTGCAAAGTTCACTACAAATTACGACAGTTTAATAGCTGTTTGCATAAGAAAATTAAATACCACCTCGGAAACAATAGTGTCGTGCATTTTGTCAGATGTATACATCAGGTTATTATTAGCACTTACAAATCTTTTATATACTTTTAGCATTAATTTTCTGATATGTCAGAACTATTAAACAAAAAGAAGCATTCAACTTTAGTTCCTATTATTGAAGTAATTTGCTAGCTAGTTTTTCTGTGAACAAAGTTTGCATCATTGAAACATCTATACAAAATGCCAAGTAGTTCCTTTTTTTTCTGAATGTCATTGTAATTGATTATACTTTTTAACGTTATTAAGTCGAAAGTAAAAATAATTGTAGTTATTACTACTTGCTACCATATATCCTGTGTTTAATTAAGTTATTAATAGAAGTCTCATTCCATTACTTCGACTTATGCCAATAAATTTTGTAACATCTTGATTGTTATAAAAAATCCAATATACATGCTTATTAAATTTATTTCAGTTCCAACGCTGAATATACGATGTAATAATAGTATAATAGTAATAATTACATTTGATTAAGCTAAAATTATTCACTTGCAATTTTCTTTTATTCCGTGTAACAATTTACATTACCACTCTCCCTAGAAACATCAGTGTTAACGGAAGTGCTAAAAGTCTCAATAACATCATCAACTAAAACACACCGTTTGCTCTGCCTCATCGGCATCTTCAACATATCTTTTTCAATAGCAGCAGCTTTTTTAACAGCAGTAACATTTTAAATTGCTTGAAACACTTCTGTTTGTTTGAAGATCGTGGTAAACCTTCACGTTAAAGAAAAGCCTAGGCAATAAACACTAAATACAAATATGTCGGATGATAAGAAAATATGGCTGTCAGACAGACATAATTTTATCTTTGTGATTGTGTATAGAAAATAATCAATCATAAGCCAAATTTTTAACAAACAAACAGAGTATACTTCATTTTATTAACTTATAATTAGGTCCATTAAGAATAAGTTTTATGCCTGTAATTTGTATTATTGCTGATGTAAATATTCTGAACTTTTTGAGAGGTAACCCTGATATATGTACATATATTTAGATAATTTCTTTCTTTAAAATACATGTTTCAATTTAAACGTGTTTATCATGTACGTATAACTTTCATCCGTTTAAATACATGCATGTACATATATCCTACTGAGATCATCCTTTTTGATTCGCGGAAATCACCATGGAAATAAAAATAGTTCTTTATTCACTAATTACAAGAATTTTATGAAATCAACTTCCTGCCTCTAAAGGAAATCAAGTGATTACATTTTCTTTGAGCGTATCTAATCAAGGCGACATTTTCTGTAACAACGAAATTATCAAATAAAATTACATTTTGTATAAGTGTTTCGGAAAACCCAAGGAACTATTCCTGTTGCAAACAAACATTACACATACATAAACAAACCAACAAGTCTTGTAATTAATTTATAACAACTTTTATACGATTACGAAACAGTATTTTTTTTATTTTCCATTCTAATTCGATAGTACTGTTAAATGACTCGTTATGTATGCTTGATAATATTACAAAAACCGATTTAGAATTTAAAATCTGCGAAGAATCTTTAAAAATCACTTGAGGCATTTTCAAATACATGTTTTATCTCTTTATTACTCATCACATGAATTTACATTATCGAGGATGTTCCGGTATCTCATTGCCTAAACAAAATCTATGAATGAACAAGTTCTAGAAGAGAAAGTGTTATACACATATGTGATAAAAAGTTGCTAGTTCAATTTAGACGCACAGTTGCCATAACCCTTTCCCGCTTTAATAACCACACTTGTGTTTTGTGTGGTTTACGTAAATCGCAGTTCTCTAATTAAACCTAAATGTGTACAAACCGGCGGTTTTGTTGGAAGAATAGAAAGTATCTATTGTATCATAATTGTGAAATGCAAAATCATACAAAGAAATAAGTCAATTTAAGTTAAAGTTAGTGGCTATTAGACAACTATTAGAAATGATGTCGATAGTAAGTTTTGAAGAAGCATTTTAGTTCTTTCTTCTTAGTTTTGAAACTTTTGGAAATGTTGTTACTACCGTTTTGATCATCATCATCATAGGTATAGCATGATGTATTAGAAATTAGCGTAAAATGGGAAATGCGATATTTAAATCTTAATCTGAACGATTGAATGTTCAAAATAGCCTACTACAAGGATCCGTATACTTAGCGTTCCAAATTCCCGGGGCATTATTGCTAACTTCGTTATTATCGACTCTATACAGTTGAACATTTTCCTCTGTAAAGCTAAAAAAGTAGGTGGTGACAAATTTACGTGTAAAAATTAACACTAAACTTGATCAACATTACACATTTGTCACGAGAATCAATTAAGTAAAAGATGCTAGAGATATTTTACATCTGGAGGTGTAAAAATATCGAAAGAATATACACTACGAGCTAAATGTGAGAGACCACTACTAAAGATTTAAATGCAATATTAAAAAAAAATAACGCGTATATTGAACTAAAAACATAACTATTATAGAAATAAACTTAAGCACTTATAAAACAAAGTGATATTTTGAAAAGAAGGTTTACTATTTTAACTTTGTTGCAGTAAAATATTCGCCTCAACCTAATAATTGCACTCAGGCCTGCTTTTGCGACTACGGGTAACAACCTCTAACTTTACCTACTCATCACATAGCAGCTCCATCAGATTAAAGCCAAGGGATTGCGAATGCCAATCATGTTTATCAGGATTCCTTCTTCTTTGTGTTTCAAACAATTGCTGCAGAGTGCGAACGAATGTCTAAGGTTGCTGTCTTGTTGAAAATTGAATTTCCAATTAATCTCTATCCAGAAGAAATTGCTTGATCTTCTAATATGGCTCCACAACTTTCTTCTCTTAAAATTCGTTTAATTTGATATAAACCACCAACACCATGGAAGGTAAGACACCCTCACACCTGGACAAAACCGCTTCACAGTTGGCACAATGCACATTGTAAGCATTTTCGCACCCACCACCCACCACTCAACACTCCAAACCACTGTTTTCCACATTTCAATGTTCGAGTCTTAATGTTCTTTAGCTTAATTTCATCAATTTTTTACGATTTTATAGGTGTTGAATGGGTTTGCGTCTACCTTTTAATCCCGCTTCTGCTAAGCACCACTTCACTGTATTTACTGAAACTAGGTTGTACCGACCTTCATTGAATTCTACCCGAATTTGTGGAGCTGTAAGGCGTCAATCCCCTCTAGATATTAATTGTAAGCGTAAATCAATCGGACTGTTTGATTGATTGTTTGACTGGTTGATCCGATTTCTTATCTCTTAACAGCAACGTATGTTAACTTTTTCATCATGATTCGTCAACAATGCTTTCCTTTATATACCTGGACATAAGTCCCTTCAGTTCCAAGCTCCAGCATGTAAATGGCTCCACTCGTCGAAAATATTCTGATACTTTTGAAAATTTCAGCCATATTGTACTTTTAGTTGTTGTTTAATAGTTGTTTATGTCAATCGATCTTAGCATTTCTGTGAAATTCGGAAAAATTGAAAATCGAGCCGTCATTAAATTCTCGCATCTGATGGGCAAATCGCCTACGCAATTTAAAAACGAGATGAACGCTGTTTACTGGGACTCTGCACCATCATTTGCCACAGTGAATTTAAACGTGGTCATACCAACTTGGTTAACGATAAACGTTCGGGGACCAGAAATTACAGCCATACCGATAACATCGGAAAAGTTCACCAAATGGTGCTGGAGGATGGTCGAATTAAAGTTAAAGAGAAAGGCTCTGGGCACTTCGAAAGAACATGACACATTCGTAAGTGCTTATTTTGGAGAACAACGTGCCAAGTACTATTTGGACCGATTAAACAGATGGAAATATCGCTGGGAAACGTTTATAGACTTATAAGCAAACTGTGTTGAGAAATAAAACTGAATTTGGCGAACACCCTCGTACTTCACGCTACGTAATACATATTACCCACACATGTCTCATTAAACAGGATGACATTGAAAAAGCTACAACTACCACGCGATAGAAGACCATAAAATAAAAAAAAAGCCTCTTATACACTAATATCCCTAAGCTTTTTGTTTTCAAGATAGGGGTTTCGATTTTTATGCCTGTCCGCACATTAATAGAAAATCCATACTGGTGATTCCGTATTGTGGTTCGATGAGATCACTGATTACTAATGATTTTACTAACACTCACCACAACTCATTTATTACAAATATTACTGAACGGTAAATGCTTTTTGCTTGTAACAAAGATTATATACTGCATTGCCCTTATGCGAGAAACACAACATATCACGAAAGCAATAATACGCTTTGGCCTGCGTTATTTTACGATTTTGATTTTTTGTTTTATTTTACTGATTTCTCGTTTTACGAATTAGCTCTTATCAACAACGCAGCTCATTAGTTATTCCAATTTAGATTGTTACCTCCTGCGACCACAACTTAGATAACTTATCAAGCGTGCAGAGAAACACCACAGGTACCCTGCCAGTCATATGCACACTTGACATAGTTGCTACAACTATAGATCAAACTATGCGTAGAATAAGTGACCGTTTTATTTTCTGGTCAAAGTACTAAGAAATATTGTATTTAATATAATTTACTCTGTATCATAGACGAACTTGTTTCTATTTTCTATTGTTTGGTACATTCGAGTAAAGAATTATATTATTTTTTTTAAGTCTAATTAATCTCATGTAAGTTTGATTATGATTCAGTCTTATTATATAGGTACAGATTATGGTAATTCAGAAAAGATAAAGCAATGACTCTGCTTCTAGTATATACTTATACTCTATATAAGCTGAAAATAATACTATAGACATCAAACAAACTATTAAGAGAGAAATGCATAATTTAACGTTATTTTATCTCATAAATTATGCGACTGTACTTATTATTTTTATAGCAATAGAGTGCCATTAGAAGAAAAGATAAGCGTGATAAAATTAAACTATAGCAGATATTTCACATCATATATATAATATATAACATGTAATGTATAATAATAATAAAACGCAATAGCTAATCGACTAATTTGTTGTATATGTACAGAATACCTGTAAACACTTATTATACTCTAATCACATAATTTGTCGAAATATTTGCAAACATTTCTACGATTGCGATCACAATTAGCATCACGTTCTGCGAGGGCTGCAAGAATCGAGCTATAGCTTAATTAACCAGAGAAATAAATGAGCCAACAATTCTACTGCCACCTAACCACCGTGTACTGACGTGTTTTGCCGTATTGTGGTCATTTGTAAAAGATGGTAGCTAATCGTCTAGTTAAAAGTCCCAATCCTCACAGATCATGATGTCAGGCATTCCTGGTTGAAATCGTAGAAGTCTTTACAATTAATAATAGTAATAACGAAGGCTTCCACGGCTATAGTCAGTTAAAACTAAACGTGTTCCGGTTTCGGACCGTATCATGATTAAACGAAAACTCGACGTTTCGCCTACAATGGTAAGCAACAGTCAGCACGGTAACTCAACGTGTAAACCATACCAGAGGCGAGACTAACCGAGCAGGAAGCAGTTGATAACTGTAACTCAGGATATGAACCATGCCAAAGGGGACAATCAACGCAGCACCTTTCCCTCTCCTGAAGAAGCCCCATATAATTGTGGACAAAAGGTCCAGTTCTCGTTTAGCCATAACACGATCCGGTTTAGTTTTAAATAACAGTAATAATAATGCTTTATTATTTTGAAGTAACAAATAATAGCATACATAATTACAAGCAATATGTATTTTATTGTTACCTCAATCTTCTATTGTACTTTCCATCGTGCACACTTGCGATTATTTTGTTATTACAATAACTTCGAAATAGTAGAATCTAGTTTCTTTCTAGTCTTTTAAAATAAATATGATTTGGTAAATTTCTAAAACAACTTGATTTGTGTAGCTACTATAGAATACAGGATATTGATGTTCTAATTAAAGACAACATTTTTGAAGAAAAGTATATTGCTGCCTCCTACTTTCACGGTATGCTATATCATTGAACTTGCATTTTAAAGGCATAACTTGAAACACCCAGAATGTGTGCATCTCTTGATTCTGCAGCCGGGAGTGAAAGAGGAAGAAAAGGGATAGTATATGTTACATACTGTCCAAACGTTAAAAAAATCTCTTTTCTTTCGGTTTCATTAACAGCTGTCGAGCTACGAGATGTACATATTCTGAACATATTTGGATACAGCAACGAAGACATTACTTATTTGTCCATATTTATCACCTATTAAATTAATTTAATTTGAACATATTCCAAGAAATGTACCTTTATCCAAGACTGCTGATGCAAACGACCCTACATATAATATTTGTACTTTACTTCAGCTAACGTACTTTTCTGTGAGTATTTATAAGCTTAACCTATTTGTATTCTATTGGTTGTGCATATACAAAAGCGAAATGTAATGTAAAAAAAGTTGCACTACATGTCAAACTGATTACTAACTCTGGAATCGTCAATCTGATCTTGCTGATACGTTTGATGAATCATAAGCTAACTTCACAACAGTAACATTGAAGTACAAACTTTTATTACATTTTGACTTATTCTTCTAGGCCTCAACCGCTTTCAAAGTATTTGTTTGTCGTCAGCTGTACAATTCTAACCATAATTGGTATTGTAGTAATGGCAATATATTTTTCTCTTTTTGTATTTTGTTGTAATAACCTTGCCGGTTATCTTTTGTGGCGTTTGCTATGCTACTCCACAGTTCTTGCTACTGTTATTAGTAATTTTTTATGTTCAAACAAAGCGCCTGAAGGAACCAATTTCGCGAAGTCCAGCAAAACGCATAAGCATTAACGCAAATTATAACAGAGCCAAACTGCAATTCGCACTAAGAGTATGTCCGGTTCATGGACAAATTCAGGTACCATCAACTAGGGTAAAATGCCCGAGATCTTCCCATTTCCTTCGCGATTTGCGTATATGATCTTAGTATCTTATAGGTAGATATGATTTTCTTTATTTTAAAAGGTGGCCCGAGTCATTCCGCAGTTTAGGGTGATTTAGACAATCCTTGCAATTTCAATGAAAACGCCAAATATACTCTTTGCTGGTATGAATTGGACCGACCAAGTTCTAAAAAGAAAAATAGATTCATACCAAATATTTATTGTCATTCGTAAAATATACAAATATACAAACAAACTAATTTTCAGGTTTTCGAATTTATAATCTTGCATTTTTTTTGCAAGATTAAACCCATTTTAGGGGCTGTGAAAATGATTTTTAGAAGAGATTTTTCGTTATCTATCGTTGAAGGGGTCTGGTCACCTATTTTTCGGACATTTCCCCCAAGATTCCACTTGATACTACCACGCGGTATAGTCGTACTCACTTGGAATTTTTCCAATTTTGCCTATAATTCAGGTTGGAGACATTGTCCAAATCACCCCGAATATGTCTGTAAATAAACAAAATTATTAATTGTAATTTTTCTACAGCAAGTGCCTAAAGAATCCGCCCCATACTAACTTTTTAACAAGAAAAGCTAGGGTTTTCAAAAATAACATATCGGTTTCTATTTTCTATAAACTATCCTTTGGTCTTATTTCCAGTTAAATTATATTTCCGGTGATACCGGAAGTGATGTTAACTTTATTATTTTAAATAGAATACCTTATCTTTTAGAAAGGGAAAAAATATAAGGGCAAATGCAACAATAACATATACGCTATAGTTTAGCTTAGCGAATATTACGATATGCAGGAATAAAGGTTTTGGTAATCTGTTTATCATGTTATGCAAAGTTGCCTAAGAATAGCACCAAATTGTCTCCTGTTTCCTAGCCCTGTTGTCAAATTTATTTCTAAAAGCGTAGATTATTGTTTTTCATTATTTTTTCCTTCACTCTCGTTTTGTTTCATTTTCGCCTGTTTTGTTAATTATTCATGCTGGCTTGCTTTTTTGATCTTTATTGTGATCAATCAATTATGGTTTATGTGCCTAAACATACACAGTGTAATAAATGGTAGATCCATACATCTGCAAGATCGTTCACTTGGTGAAAATCAAATTTTTAGATATTCAAATAGGTATTTTACGCACTACAGCCAATAATCGCAATTTAGATATTTGCCGTATTGAAATGAATATCACATATCCGTTTTCTGTTTGATGTTACAGATCGCCGCCGCCATTGTTGAAATGATTTTGGGTACGTAGTAACCAAGCGACCGAATTGGCGCAAAATTGACAGGACTGACAGCTCTCGTTTGACAACACCCAATTAGAGAAATGTTTCCTTACGTAGTGACCGAGAGAGACAGCCATTCAACAACATCAAAATTTATTGAAGAAGAGACCCTGGACCTGACCAACTCCCGGGACAGTCTGATATCTTGGGGAAAAATGACAAAAAATGACATGAACACGCAGATAAGTTAGTCGCTATAAAGTCGCAAAAAACAATAATTCACGAATCGATTTGCAGATTCTAAGCCATCGCTATCACCGAACACATCTCCAATGAGATCGCCGTCAAAATTGAGGAAGCCATCAAATTTTAGACGTGATTCCCTATTCGACGACAAGCCAAAATCCAAACAGTTAAAGGAGATTGCTTTGATAGCAAAAAACAGAGATGAAAGACGACAAAGACAAGCAGGTGAGAAAGCACTTAAGGAAGCTTTAATCAAGGAAGAAAAAGACAATCCTTACTGGGAATTCCAACATATGATTAATGACTATCGCAGAACTTTGGAATTTCATCCTTTAAGGGACACAGATTCAGTGATAGAAAATCAAATTACTGTGTGTGTGAGAAAGAGGCCTCTGAACGGAAAAGAATTCAATAAAAAAGAGGTAGATGTCATAAGTGTTCCTTCCAAGGATATTTTAATAGTGCATGAGCCAAAGAATAAAGTAGATTTAACGAAATACCTTGAAAACCAGCATTTTCGATTCGACTACGTATTTGACGAAACCTGTTCAAATTTCATCGTTTATAAATTTACCGCGAGGCCTTTAGTGAAAACTATATTTGAAGGGGGCATGGCTACTTGCTTCGCTTACGGTCAAACTGGATCTGGCAAAACGCACACCATGGGAGGCGAATTTCGAGGTAAACATCAAAACTTTAACAATGGTATTTACGCATACGTAGCGCACGACGTCTTTCAATTTCTAAATCTTCCTAAACATAAGAAAATTGATTTTATCGTGTCCGCTAGTTTCTTTGAGATCTATGGAAAGCTAGTATTTGATCTGCTAGCCAAAAAAGAACGGCTGAAAGTACTTGAAGATGGGAGGCAAGTCGTGCAAGTTGTAGGTTTAACTGAGAAGGTTGTTACCAAAGTAGAAGATGTACTGGAGTTGATACAGAAAGGAAGTCACGAAAGAACATCAGGCCAAACGTCGGCCAATTCAAATTCATCCAGGAGCCATGCCGTCTTTCAGATTATCATAAGAAAATACGGTTCGGGAAATAAAATCTTCGGGAAATTTTCACTTATCGATCTTGCCGGTAATGAACGTGGTGCAGACACCTTCAAATCGAATCGACAAACCAGAATCGAAGGAGGCGACATAAATAAAAGTTTGCTAGCTTTAAAGGAATGTATAAGGGCTTTAGGGAAGAAAGGAAGCCATTGTCCATTTAGAGGAAGTAAATTGACGCAAGTTCTTAGAGACTCTTTTATTGGTGAAAATTCGAAAACCTGTATGATAGCTTTAATTTCCCCAGGTGTAGCTTCTTGTGAGCACACTTTAAATACCCTTAGATATGCGGATAGAGTGAAAGAATTAGTAGCCTTTGATAACGACGACAGTAAAAACAACACGCCAAGAAATGAAGCTTCCATCGAAGAAGAAATTATCGTTTTGGAGTCGGCGGACGAAGACGAAAATGCGGATTCTTTCTTGGCGGAACTGGAGGCTATCGACACAAATAAATCGGTCATAGAATATTGCGTTCACTTCCATAACCGAGCTTGCGAATTATACAAAGAATCGCAACGACAAGGATATAATAAGTTTAAATATGCAAAAGATTTAAAAGAACTAGTGAAAAGCATGATAGACTTCCAAAGTAACGCTTTAGGGAAAGTAACAGCTATGTATAATGTAATCGAAAAATCATAACGAAATTAAAATTGATTCATTCGTTCCATAATCATTCGTCTTTTGTTTTTTGGAGATGTTTTGATTGAAATGTCTTTATATGTAATATTCAGTCTTTTTTAATAAATTTTTTTTATTAAAAATGAAAATATTCTATATGTAAGCAATGGAGGCGCTAATTGGCCGGGCTGACTCGTCTTGGATCGGGATGGAATATTTCAGTCTACGGAGTAATGAATATCTGGAATTTCCTGGCTATTACGTCGAAAATACGCAGGAAATTCCATTAATGGTAAATAAAAAATTGTTTAAAAGGGGACGTTCTTTGCCAGGTTCCGGTTAGCGCGCCCGTCCGGCAAACGCGAGATGTCAGGTTCAATTTCTCACCAGGACGAGGCTTGTTTCAAACAATTAATTATGATTAATATCTTAGTCATAATTAGTTCCGAGACAATTCCAGATTTTCATAATTCACCGACGGAAATCAAATTATATTAACCTACGGCATAATATTATAACATTTCAATGTTGTAATAGAAATTCTGCTTTGATAAGCGTCATAAACTATCAGTAATTTATTACGGAAAAATCCAATCAGTAAAAATAAAACCGTGTTGTCATAGTAAAGGAAAAACCTCTTCGCGTTTTAGTATATTCATGTTACTTGTTCGGATTACATAAGTAGTAACTAAATCGTCATTGAAATTATTATTAATTCTGTAATACTGAAAGTAGTACAATATAAATGAATTTTCTTGCATCCTCTGAGGCAGAATCAAAGGAATTTGACTATTCTCTTGTTAGACACAATGGACTTGATGAGTCAAACAGACTTGATGAGCCGACAACCAGCGAAGCTTGCGGAGTGGGCTGGGCCGAACTGACAAACATGACACGTCGGGCCGATCCTAGGCTAATGTTTATTATCTTTATTAGGATGGCGCAAAAAACAATACATCCAGGTACATTTAAATAACTTAAACATAAACATTTCGGAAACAGAATATTTTCTAGTGCAACAGATTATCCATCTTATTTATCTGATCAAACGCCCCACCCGATGTATATATTTAGGGTATGATGAAAGAATCAGTACTTCACTCAGAAAATTTGCCAACGAATGTTGGAAACCCATAGCAAGTAATAATAAATAACTTTCAACAACTTATTCAAATTAAAACATACATACAATGGAATTTTCGCTACAGTTTACTATGGCGAGTACTGTACTTTCAACATATAATTGCAAAATTAGACCTTTATGTAACAAACCAATTACTTTCCGTTAGATATTGAAATGAAGAAGCTGTACGGTATTTCTCAAATCTTCAACGGTGTTCGACAACTAGGGCCTGAGAAAGGTATTTCAAGTAAACAGTCTGAAATAAGCCCGCAGAAACGAGTTACGCTTCACGAAATTAGCACAGACTAGACAGACTCGTGTTTATTCGTCTCATAAGAAAGGGTTCGTGTTGCCTACTGGTTTCCCCCGAGAGTCGACAAAACACGATTCTGTCTAGTCTCTGCTAATTTTGTGAAGCGCACGGAAAGTGTACTAGTTTCCGCAGGCTTAGTCTAAAATACACAACTGTGTGCAAAGCGCTGTGAGTGCAGTCTATACTGCGTCTTCTTCCAAAACCACTTGATAATGTATTTATTTTACGGAGTTCTCTTACACGTACACAACGCGAAAAACACTTGCAAACTTAATGATCGTTTTTCATTTATTGCACATATAGTCCGCAATAGAAACATCAACGCTTTGTGCTGCAATGTAAATAAACAACAATTTGCTCCGCTGTAAAAAGAAAGAGGATTTTAGATGCGTCGGATTACTGGTGTTTGTCATGAGTGTACTAGAATTTACTGGTGTTTAATCAAAATCGTGCTGCATTTCTTTGGAAATTATTTAGTAGTTCTGCGCATATTTTCGATCTGCAAACAAGTTATTGCTGATAGTTGTGAACAAATGTTTTGTCCTCGATTGAAGTTCTCTTTTTTAGAAAGAATGCTTAAGAAGTAAAGAATACACCACTAGATTTTCTTTAGGTGAAAGATATATAATTACTGTCCATTCAACAGATTCCAAATAGTTTATGGTTGACAACCACAAATTTTCTTTAAAAGGACAAAGAACTTAGGTGTAAGCATTGACCTCCTTGGTCTTCTGTTCTGCTAACTGTTACCCATTTAATTCATGCTGTAAGCAAAACAGTGTGAACGAAAACTAAAACAGACTGACAAGAGCAAGTGTCGGCACACTCCGCGCCATGCAAAATATTTAATTAATTCCGAATTATTTCGGAATTTCGTGGATTGCTTTGCTATTCATTAAATTTGTAATAAGTGAGTCAAGTTTAATATGAACTCGTTTATAAAACTGAATGTAATACAAATTAATGTTTCTACTTATTTGTTTCTCAATTCTGATTTGCAATGTACAATACACTACACAGGTTTTTATAGATTTGCCAGACGGAGTCGTTCCTATAATTAAATATTTTGCAGTTAACTGCACGTATTATAGCAGGTAACGTAGTTTATAGGGTTCTATGACAGTAGCAGTAGCAATCTTTTGTGGTGAATAACTGTCTAACGGGATCGCGTGTCGAAACCACAGGAGCGCGAATTGTAGCTTTTAATTTTGCCTGGGCGTAAAGTGTGGTTGTGTTTAACATAAACATACTCTTTACAATTCCCTCAAAAAGAGGGTAACACAAAAAAATAACGAAAGTAAGTGATTTAAATAAATCTTTATTACATTTTCGTTACCTTTTAATATTTGATACATGCATTTTGCTATACCTCTTATTAAAAGATCTTTTTGTCCCTAGCTAATGAACAATTATTGACAGGTCCTATATTTCTTATAACTGGTTTTATCTACTTTTTGAGTATAGGATGAGAAGCACCAATTTAGAGGCAAACGGCGCATGGTGTCAAAATCTACGTTACCGATTATTAGTACTATTCTTTACTTGACGTCTGTCACAATTTTGAAAAGATTCACAGCAGTGTTGTTTTGAAAGCTGTTGAAAGTGAGCAAGTTTACATATTTGTAGAATCATAGAGGAAGGACAATGCCGATGCCAATGATTCGATTTCTTTCTTTGGATGGGGAAACGTGTTCAAAGAGAAGTTCCGTCTTTGATGCCGCCGATGGAAGTGTATCAAAGAAGGTGAAGACAATTCCATCAGCCTGACAAACTATGGCGACGATTTTTTGCGATTCATTAACTATTTGAAGAAGGGAAGAACAATCACAGGACAGTACTGTGCTCATTTATTGGACCGATTTGACGCTGAACCAAAGAGAAAAAGCCCCACCTAGCTAAAAAAAATCTCTAGCATCATGATAACGCCCCGGCCCATTCATCGACAATTGCGACAGCAAAACTAGTCCAGTTCCATACTTGAAAAAATGGCTTGTCAGAAAACTGTTCACGTTAAATGGAGTCATCATTGCCGAAACAGGCTATTTTGCAGAATTCTACAAATTCCATTATTTAGCTGGAACATCGGATGATTAAGTGTACAGAGCTGCAAGGAGGTTATGTCGAAAAATAGACTTACTAAATGCAAACCAATTGGGTTACCTTCCATAACGCAGCTATTTATCATGCCATGCCTGATTCCAATTGTACCTCTCAGATCGGACTCAGATGCTCTATGGCACAAAGCCGTTCTTGGAGCGCTCTTATGTATTAAATTAACGTTGAGAACAGATAACGACTTCGACCTATAGCCGAATTATTTGGATACTTCGCGTTATTTCCATGACACGATTGCCAAATACCTAATTAATTATACGATATGGCATATGGCTATTTCAATTTGACATCCCAACATTGTTTAGTTTTTTTCTAGTTACTGTAGTGGTATGTTTTTACTGTAAGCAATCACTAGTTATGGGATCTGAGAAAAGTTTAATTGGAACAACAAAAACTGTTTGAACTAATTTAAAAAGGCAGCGCAAATAATTTGGTATTGTTAAGTGTAATTTTGGTACCTTTAACTTCCTTCTTCTACGCTTTAAAAGCACATAAATAGGTTAATTTCAGCTTAGTTTATTAGTGCAGCATCATAGCTGAAGAAATAATATATAACTATCGAAACTTACATCCACTGTTAATGAATGGTGACGGTGAATATGATAATTAAGCGTGTCACAGCATGAAATTTTTGCAACGACAAATTTAGCTTTTCTGCCGGTAGAACGTGGCTGCGTAGAGCCTAATTAATCAAGAAATTCTTCCAGTTTTATCCTCTACTACAATAAATTTATTCATCTAGTTTAAAAGGCATTTCTCTAACGTTTGTGTAGGTACTCTTCCCGGGATGGGTAGAATAAACTGCTACAGATTGCAGAAATTGCCGAGAGTTTGAATGTTCCCTGTTCTTGTTTGCTAGTTAAGTTTTGGAAAATTATAGCTTTTTTCAATTATTTTCGGATGGACGAAGGGAGACATTGAAAAAAACAGCGTCACCACAGGGACTTGTAAATAAAACATAAACAAATTTCGTGAACATTCTGTAAACAGAAAAAAACCCGTTATTTTATATGTAACCGATAACAACCTTCCATAAAAATAAAATGCGGTTACTTAATATGAAAATAAAATCATATCTTGAGATAGGCGTTTATCTGTGGTTTGCATATTTACTTATACTTACAAAATTTCCTTTCTGATATCCCTGATACATGAGGAACTTCATAGCCATTAGAGTTTCATACACGACTGTGTAAGTATCAAAAGATTTTATTTAATATTGAGTGAATGACAGGAAACGCCGTTACAATCGGAAGTGGTATAAGTACTTGGAAAAGCCCAGTTCCCTGTCACACGAGCTATTTTTTGAGTTTTGTTCACACAGACTTGTAGTTAGTTGTTCTTCTGATGTATGGGAACCGATAGAAATGTTATTTATACATGCAGGTCGGTATTTAATAACTTGTTTTGGGTACTGTTATCGTTTGACACCAAAAAGAAATTTTTAGAATACCCTATACGCCTAACGATGATCTTCATTTGCATTTAAGCTGCATCACATAAGCTAGGTACTCAACTAATTAAACTCAATAAAGAAAGTGAGTTTCAATGCAACATTACACTGAAATTTATTGTTGTTCCACATTTATCGATCGAAGATCTGCAGGTCAACAATGCAAAAAAAGGGATATAAAATAACTAAAGCACAAAATATATAACATGATACAGACCGTGGAAGTTTTGGAATGGGAAGAAATGTAATAATAAAAGGAATCGAGAAGCAGGAGAGCGGGGAAGATATAAAAGAAATAGCAAAAAAAATAATAAAGCAACTAAAAATAGAAGAAGGTAATATATGTGTATAAGCTTGTTACAGAAATAAACATAAATCGCAGATTATATTAAGACTGAAGAACAAAGAAACTAAAACTGATAAGTGTACTTAAAGCTTCTAAAGAAATAGGAAAAATAAATACACTAGATTGTGGACTAAGAGGAAAAAACAACTGTATAAATGAGCAGTTAACAACAAAAATAAACATATGTTACGCTAGACAATTATTAAGAAATTAAAAATTAAATACGCATGAACAATGGATGGTAAAATGCATATTATGTAACATGTCTCAGATGAAAAAATATGAATATGAGAGAAAGAAGACTTCAACAATTTACAATAAAGTCAAACGCAGCTGAGACCATAAACTACAAGAAATGTTAACAAATTTCAGGGAAATATATATGTAGAATAGCTCTATCAACAGGAAAGACCATAATAAAGCGCCCCATTTGAGGTGGCTGCCATTTTGACATCGCACTATTTGCAGTGTATATAATATAATAAGTTTCATTATGTATCGATACTTACCACAGTAACGTGCAGAAATTGTAATTTTGTTCATTAAGAACAACGAGTTATTTCGAGACAGCGAAATTTTCGGCGAAATTATCCACGTCACCCGAGTCCGGTTGCCAAGACAGTACGCCGTTTAGCCGAATAATTTCGACCTCATCACATAATGGCTGATGCAAAGCATGGTGGAATACTACGAACGACACGATCAAATGAGAATATTGAGTGTGTGACGACAGACAACCCAAGAACGTCAACAAAAAGACAAGCCACGCAATTATACATTTCTGGCAGTTCTTTCAGGCAAATTTGATGTAAAATCGATCTATTTTGATAGGTTTAAAAGTTACCGTTTTAAAGCCAATTTAATTTTTATGAATATTTCAGTGTATTGATTAATAATTGTTACAAATTAGTGATCTATAAACATGGACTATAGAAGAGTATTTTAACTTATACGTATTATAGCAGGGTGTCGGTATTTATCGATCAAATATGTTGCAAACATTAATATCTATGTAATTTTAAACAGAACATCCTGTACATTTTTATCGTAGATGACGGAATATTAAATTCTTCATCAAGTGATATTATATTTTCCTATACCTAAAACGAATACTTGGGCAATTATACAAACAGTTTTGCAAAATTTGAAAAACGGCTACGAATACTCATCGTATACATTAAAATTTCTGATGATCAGCAGCTGATTAACATCCAAATGTATTAATGTAGTAAGAATCAAAAATTATTATACGACAGAATCACGTTTTGCAGCGTTGCTGTTAAGATTAATGTAAGAATTCGTTTGAGAAATAAAAAAAAATCTTTCGATATGGTGTTGTACCCCTTATTGAAAATAAAAGAAGGCAGTAGAACGTTAAATTTTATTTAGGATACTTAGAAGAAGTTAATGCATATTGAATGTATTAAAAAATTAACAATTAAAATTAAAAATTAACTATTTCAATATTCAATGTTAAAAATTGGCGCAACTCCTTTCTAAACACCTAAATTTGTTTTAATACTTGACTACCAGTGACGTTTCGTATTTGCGCTTCTGTTAGGGGATTCAGTGTTACTCGTGTTCTTTCTTTGGCGTCTCCAACAGCTGTCAGTGGAGTATCATAAGCTTTATTTTTTTATGTAGACCCAGATGAAAAAATCCACAGTGTCCAGTCTGGAGAACGAGGAGGCCACAAGTATAGACTTTCGCGCACTTTCCTTCAAACAGTCTTTCGAAAGATATGTGTTATGGGCCAATGCACCATCCATTTCATACCAAGTGGCAGCAAACTAAACAACTAGCAATATATGAAGTTCTTCTTCGACAATATTGCATAATATAATATATAGCAAACATCTTTCGCCATTTGAATTTTCATTATAAAAATATAGGCAACAATGCGGGTAACTTTAATTGCACAAAATACAATCAATTGCCAACTTTCTTGCAATGCCCTCTGTCTAATTACGCGGGGATTTTTGGTAAGTTTTGTACTTGTTGCCATGAAAGTGGTCTCCATTTGTGTTGTCTAATACTTCTTCAATGGACGTTTGCGAGATTTTTAATGTTGTTGCTTCTCGAAGAGGTACAGTTGGGTATAAAAATATATCATAATATCAAGCTCAACAATTTGGTCATCAGCTAATTTATTTTTTCTAATCTTTAGTCTAAACTGTCCACATTCTAGACAATCTTTAATTAATCGTCCAACTACATCTTCAGAGAGTAATGGGCCCTTTCGCGAAACAGAGCACTCGTTCTACATAAAATTCTTACAGATTCAATATATGCTAAATCGGCGAAAAACCTGCGAACTTATATGGAATTCTTGAATGTAATAACATTAATTGCGAATAATTGCTCAAGTATTAATTTTGGCTATCTATACATTTCTCTGGAAATGTAATATCATTTGATGTGATCCTGTGATACCCTATATATGTACATATACCCGATAATGAGATAGATTTCATCTACTTTTTTCATATCTATGTCCGAATATTCGCGTCCTACGTTTTTTTGCTGCCGCGCATAGTCTGTATTAGTATTTTCATGAATATTATTAGAACTTAATACATTCAAAGTATACAGAATATTGCTAACAAGCAAAGTTAATAGCAAACACTGAATGCAGATCTGTTAAGTGGACAAAGGTCACAGCTTAACAATCTTATAGTTTTAATTGGATTTGGCCGTCTAAATTTTTAACATACATAAATGTTCAATTAGCAACAAATAAACCCGCCCACCCACCTTTACACCCATATCTCTAGTACCCAAAACCGAAATTTATTTCTTCCCTAATTAGCCGTTACACATATAGTGTTATTGTACAAGAAAATCTTAATAACACATCAAAACTTGAATTCACACCATACTTATTTCCTTCAAATTTTAATAAAAATACCGATATTAGTAAATACCTAATATTTTGAGCAAAAATTTACTGTTGTAAACTGAAAGAATGGAAACTACTAAATAATCGCAATTTGCAATAACACCGATTGTAAGTACCTATTGTTATCACCAACAGTTACTAACAAAATATCCTTATTGCCGATAGACGAAGAGTATTAATTGGATAATTATTTTTACTACATTCCACAGAATATCGAGTTAATCACCTTCCTGGATTACACTACATTATGTTATAGCATATATGCCGTTGGGTACCGTCGCGAACCATTATATAGTCTGTCCTTAAATGCAGGGATTAGATTTTTTACGATTTGAAAGAATTAATTCTCCTTTTGGCCACAATGGTTGAAAATTGCAAGTTATAGGCAATGTTTACCTTAAAATGCGTTAGACTTTGAGAAAGATGAAAGTTTCATCTCCCCTGATTGCATTACAGAATGGCCCTAGCGGAAAACTGTCTATTAAATGCTAACAGTTAGTTTCTGTCGGATAACCAAATATTTTAAAAATACCTTTCCCAAAATGTAGTAGCTAAAATTCGTTGAGGCAGAAAAATATGAAGACATGGGACTCCATATGAAAATTCTACAGGTAAGTAATAGGGGATAGTGATATTTTTACAGGTCAGAATTCAATGAAATATTGAATTTAATGTTGTTTGACAAAAGAGCAAAGCAAGGACAAGAAATATAGCAGAAATGAGAAGAAATTTATAAGATTTTTAAGTATCAGCCAAATAATATCTTCTAATGTCCCCCTATCGACCTCTTGCATTTGAAACAAAGTTTTTTCAATCAAGGTTAAAAATGTTAATCTAAAGCAGATCGTTGTCTCGATGGACAGACTATACAGATGTGAGTTGGGGAAGGTGAGTTTATGAAATCTCGCGCTTAACGCTTCACTTCCAGAGTTTCACCGTTGCCTTTCGCGAACTCACATATCGAATTAATGCAATCGTTAAACGTTCACCATCGTAACTACGCCGAAAATAATTACTTTTACGATGACAAGTACCGTTGCGAACATAAACTTTTGAATAGTGTTTTTACAACAGCAGGACATCAAGATGATTGTCTCAAATATAACTTTACTTCCTAGAACAATATACAATGTGTAGCTTTCGCATTCGTGTGTATTAACGCGATCGAGACGACTGAAATTATTTAATGCCGTTATTTTACTATAGGCAAAGGCATTTTTGTTATAATATTCCGTAATTTGGTTAAACAACCTCTATGATGATCTTAACCTGTGGTAGAACTGGCACGGTGAAATTACATACAAGCTACGCCAGAAACATTGAAGCATAAACAAAATAACGCACGTTTGCCAAATAATTGTAATAATAATAGCATTTATTGATCAAGCATTTGCACTACAATCAACAATGATAATATATCTCCTGAAATCGAGGCGTGGTTAAATAAAATTCTGGGTAAATTTCCGGGTACGTACCCAGTGTTTATCCAAAAATTGGGCAAATTCGGGATACCAAAGGTTACTAATTATCGATCTGAAACGTAAACTGTAGTCATATATGTTTTTGCTTTGTTGTTCTATTCACTATCTAGAACCGTTATAGAATCCTGGACATCTTATAGAATCCTTGGAAATCTGACAAGGTGTTTCCTAAATGAATTGCATCCAACTCCTGCGCTTCATCATTAGAACCAAACAAGTAAGGTCGCTAAGAAAACAAGGAAAATCTGGGATGAACTTATTGCATTATGCGGTGTTTACGGAACTGATTGTACAGTTTCTAGCATTATCTCGAAGTACAGAGTTTGAACTCTGGGCTTGCAACTCTCAGAATAAGGTAGCTTTCCTTATTTAAAATTTGGGGAATTCTGAAGGAACGAAATAATAATATTACCTAGAAAAATACACCCATTGCACGCATTCTTTGGGTGCATACCAGATTTTTACCCAGCTACCATCACTGACCACAATACATTAAAAAAATAAGCATTACAAAAAAAGATAAAAAAAATACTGACCCTGCTGAAGAGCTTATAGAGTCAGTAAAGATTGTCTCACATTAGAAACGATCATTCTCAACTCACGTTGCACTCATGAGGAGCGCAAATAATCTCATATATTTTATTCGCACTAATGCTCACACTCGAAGCAGAAAGCGGAGATCTTTGGAAAGAATATTTAAGTGGGGCGCGAACGTCGCTCCGCCATATCGCCATGATAGTTAAATCTGTGTCTAAAAATAGTTAATTTTGCACACCAAAAATATTTAGATTGAACGTTATAATGTGAATAGGGGAGACTGGAGTATTGAGGACCACCGGGGTAACTAGAACCACAGACATAGTCCACACGTATTTTAATTTTCGCACGCGATTTGTCTAAGGCCGATAGACAATTCTGTCAACGTCCGTAAAATTTTACAAGAAAATCAAACTTTCGTGGTATCACATCGCATCATTACTTATTACTAGGTGACAGTTAAAACAGTAAGAAAGATCAAGTTTGTAGTAGTGATATATGGTACATTAAGATAGCAACAAACCTAACCTAAACATTTACCAACACATGCATAAACCGGTTGATTAATAATTATCTACTTGAGTTACATTTGGGCTAGTCAGGACCAGTGAAATCAAGGCAAGCAGGACGTGGTCCTCATTGTCCCATATTTCAATCTGTAATACGAGGGCCCGTTTTTAGATTCCTGGACTAGTCCTTAATTTATTACAAAAAAGAATCTATGGGCTTGTCTGCAAAATATCTTCTAACAGTTGGTCATCGTCCATAAATTTTGTTTCCTTTAATGTTTTTTTTTGATATTTAGAAACAAGAAATAGTCACAGAGAGCTAGATCTGGACAATAATGTGGACGGTCAATTTCTATGAAGCGACATCGACAACGGCAGCTTTTGAAGGTGTTGACTTGTGAACTAGCGCATTGTCGTCGAGCGTTGAGTTTTTTACCCCTTTTCAATTTAATGAAATTTCTGAGGCGATGTATTAAGCTTGCACAATACTCTCCTCTTATCATACTACCCACATTTAGATAATCAATCATTAAAATTCCTTAACAATCCCAAAAAATTCCATTATTTTTCCTATAGAAAGGGTGACTTCAATCTTCTTGGGAGCACTTGGGCTGCATTGATTCTTGTTTTGACTCAGGGTTACAATGATGGACCCAAGTTTCATCTCCGGTGACAAATCGATTGATATCTAAACGTGGTTCGTTTACACAAAGAGCCAGAACTTGTTCACACGTCTCTATCCAGACACGAATTTAGAATTGCGAAAGTATTTGTGGAACCCATTTTGCTTTTGTCATTCTAAGCTATTCTGAAAACCGCAGTTTCTGAAATTCCTAGAGTTAAACAGTTGTTTTATTTTTCAAGAGTATCAGAGGTGATCACGCCAACAGGCCGATGTGAACGAAGATCATCAACCATGTTTAAACAAACGGTCGCCAAACAGTCGACTTTGGAGATTTTTCTTGTTTTGTTAAGAATTTTACAATTATCCAAATCCAATCAATCAAGTTTGTCCATTTCGATACGTGACAAAATTACATTAATATTGGAAACTGTCTAGTCTAGGAATATAACAACAATCCCGCGTAAAGGATAAGGAATTATAAGAGATGGCGAAATTTGCTTTATTAAATGCTTAGAGCAAAATACAGAAAACATTCCCGACCATTATTTGGAAGGTATAATCCTGTCTCCTACGGACAATAGGCGGTTAAAAGCGGAATCGAATTCTTACGGTTTTACTCCATTAGATGCATGACTTACGAATTAACTTAATGACTTAACACCCGTTTAATAAAACAAAGAAAATGAAAAGGAACTCCTTGAAAAAATTATCCATAACACAACCAGAAGATATAAGATTTAATAGGGCGGTAGGCTTCAACAAAGATGAAATACAAAGAACTTTCTTTCGCCTCTAGAAAATAGTTTATTATAAGATATAATTTTAGCACGGATAGCACTGCACCAAAACCTGCTAAAAGCAAAGGAAAGCCACATAAAAATGCTGTTTCTTCCTCTCACTGCAGTCATCGTATGCAATCGCTTGATTATTTTGCAGTCCTTTCAAATCATAAATCACAATACAATGTGGTTGTTATATGACAAGTCATAAAGACTAGACGACAACATATCGTCTGCGTACAATTTCCTCGAATGTAATACCATTGCTGTAGCACTCACTGGTGGCAATTGTGAGATAGTTGAATATGAATGTTTTAACTGACATCAACTATAACCATAAGCAATTACAACCATATGCGTATAAATTGAAGTTAGACACCCCTATGCATATACAACTGATAGTCAGTAAGTGCACAGTATAGCACACACAACTTCAAATGTGAAAAAGCAAGCAAGTTGCCGTTATTAGAAATTAATTAAACTTGTGTGACTCTGTGTTACTCTGGACATTAGGTCCTACATCGAAAAAAATATATTAAAAATAACATACAGAGGATTTCAGTTGAAAGGAACCACCTCAAGTAACTCTTTACCTGCTGTGACTTAAAATCATTCCTGGGGCGCAGCAGTCACTATCCTTAAAATATGAATAAGGAAAATGGGTCTTGCGACCACTTATTCTAAAGGTCTTTTAATTCTCTTTACGGCAACATGTATCAAAAAGTAATTTTTTTTTTCAGTAAGCAAAAAGTGCATTTTACTTTGGATTTCACTTTATTAAATGTTGAAAATGATGACCATTAACCTCCATACAATAGTACAATCTTACTTCAAATGCTCTCCTGACATTTCACAACATTTCTGGGGTTATTCGTTGGCATTCTTCAACAATTTTTTGGCGTAACTCTTGTAACGGAGCTGAACGCGTGGCATACACTTTAGACTTAAGATGCCCCCAGAGAAAAAAATCAAGTGGTGTAAGATCCGACGATCTGGAAGGCCATTCTATAGGCTCCCGTCGACCAATACATTTAAATATCTTGTTGGCAAGCCGAAAGATAAACCGGACATGAAGGCATGTAGTAACTGTAACAAAGCCTCCGTTAGTCAAACGGAAAGAGCGGTAGGCACCAGATTGAAGGAACGCATCAGTGTCTTATTGATATGGTAGAATAGAATCGTCAAGTGTAGCACAACACAACAAAATTAGAAAACCTGAAATTGTAACTTTGCCGTGGGAATTAGATGCTTACGAAACTATTTACATAAAAAACAACACTATTTTGATGAATAAATAGAATCGGCTGTTGTCATTCTCAGTTCTGTTTGATTAGGGTAAGACACACGGTTTATATTTTGTGCGGCAAAGACGAAAAACCCTTTCGTCTATTTTTTATATTTTCCAAAGTAGGTACTTTTAGGTAGGTAAATAATATTTTTCTCGAGAGTAAATGTAGAACAGACATGTTAGAATTACAGTTTTTTCTCGGATCATTCGATCTACGGCTGAAACTGAGAATCGACGTATCCTCAAAACAGCTATCCCGAATTAATTCATTAAACTTGTGTGGTGCGGAATGTGCCAATACTTCTGTGTTGTTTGCCATACTACCCTATAATCCTTTGTCGTTATTATATGTTCTTCTGTTTGTACCTTTAATTCTCTTGTTAGGTAGGGACTAGCTTTAAATAACATCTTAAAGTAAAAAAAATTCACTTTAATTGCATTCCTAAAAAGAGGAGTAAGATACAAAAAGTCGCAAATGTCCTATGATCGTTCAATGGTATGAATCAACTAGCAGGTTACTTTCACTGGGAAGCTAACATTTTGTTCGAATTCCTGATGACAAAGACAATCGTTAATCATTTATTACGAATCGTCGTATTAAACAGGTATTGTAAGTATAAAACGTTGAAAATAAAGTACCAACTAAACTGTGTAAAAATCATACTGTTCAGAGCAATAAGTTAACTATATATAGAAGTTTTCTAGTCTAATTGAAGGAGACCCCATTAACTTTATTTTCCTATCCTAAATCAACGAAAGATAATGAATAACAAAACCGTGAGTAATAAATTGTTTAAATAATCGGTTCCGCAATGTAGGTAATTTTTGGCGTTTCTAAAAATTGTTCGGGTATGTACAATTGATGTTAGCAAATCTGCAAGAAACGCGATGCAAAGAAAGGAAATTGTTTGTAAAATTAATTTTCGTCTCTTTTAAGAGTAAGTTATATCTACAAAAAGTATTCTCACCGTAATACACTGCCAATTTTCCTAGAATGTATCCTTCGAAATGACAGCACGCTATCCGAATCGATAATCACTGGGGAAATCCGTCTATAATAATAGAATTGTAGATTGGAAAGCATTTATAATAATGATGATTAATATCATTAATAAGCGTAATATACCAACTAACTAGGAATCATCAATATGGATATCCAATGTTATCTAAAGCTACCGCCTTTGTTATCGATTTACTTACGATATCAATATTTACCTTTTGTTGTCTGCTATAACCACATTAAGATTGCTTACAATTAATATTGTATTTCCAATTTAAGATATTTACGCATTAGTGCGTTTGTAATACTCAATTGTGTCTTATTCATAAAAAGAGCACAGAGCTTGATTAGTGCATTCCATACGAAACAGCTGACTGTAAGTACAGAAACGTTTTCATTAAACGCCCTTGTATTACAACAAAAGCCTTTTAATATCTGACATTCCAACAAAAAATCATAGCGAACAGCAATTTCCTCTGAAAACGTGATCAGTCGATAATGCATTTAATAACTTAATCTACATAATTGCACTAACTAAAGATTATAGTGTCAGCAGATACGTAAGTTTTGTGAAGATGCATGTTTATGTCAAAAGCCAGCGGTCTAGAAGTCCAGGATGTATTAGCTGGTTATCAAACATGACGCTCAAATGATTTATGAAAATAGATCAAGTTATACGAACGTTATGAGCGAAGAATGGAATCTACGTTGTGTGGTATTATTATCATTCCATTGGCCTACAATTACATGGAGAATGTCAAAATTCTTCTCTAGTTGTAAACTTTCTTGCATATTCACTATGCAATAAAATCCCAAAAATGATTGGGAAAAGAAGCAACCAAAATACAAGGAAACCATATTGGATGAAATATTCCACTGCTTTATTTGAATATTGCCATCCATCGATGTTCTAACCATTTCCCAAACTCAGGTGTTTAGTTAGTGACGTAGAATCCTTCTCCCATCATTAACATAATTTGCTATAAATGCGGATTTTCGTTTTAGTCTTCAATAAGGGGATATAATTAAAATCATTAAAATTTATGATACATTTCGCGGAACTTAATATTTATAAAAAGGAATCATTACATTCTGAAATAATAAAAACATGATACATCATTAACTTTACATGCATTTCATACTTATGTAGAATAATCTGAAGTGTTATTTCTTTCTTCCATTCGTTTCACGATGATACTGTACGTGGAAAGTCTTAAATCATTTTTACTGCGAAATAACCATTTTACAAGTATCTAAACTATCTATAAATGATGCAACACTGATTCATTTAGCGATAGACTATTTTATACAACGTGTTAACCTAGTGCGTCGACAAGAAGCAATATTCCGTTCCAAAGCAAACTCTGCGCAGCAACATTCTATATGGTATTCAACAATACATAATGTTCGGTTTTCGCTGTATGCAGGATTGGCTTTTTAAACGGTACGGTATGTTACTGCACTTGTTTCAATATTCTTTATACTAATCTCGCTTAATTTTAAGATACTCGACGTAATCTGAGAGCTTTCTGCCAAAATTGCACGCCAAAATGTTGATTTAAATCTTCGATTGAATATTCCTTGTACTGGTAATACATTGAAAAATATCTTATGTGAATTAGATTCTACAAGATGTCCATCGAAATTTTTTTTATTAATGGAGCACCCTATACATTTTTGCAAATTCCTTTTATATTTCCCTTTAGCTAAAATGCGCCCTTCTTTAGTAAGTTAAATATGATCCTATGCAGATACATTTTTTTTGTAAAACTAAACGGAGTACGGCGATGAAATACTGTCAACTTTTTATAAACATATTCATTAAAATTAAATGTAAACTTTGTTTTATGAGTGCAATTTTTCGTGCGTATAAATGTAATACGATTCCTTGTATTTTCTTGAACTTTTTTTTAAATATTAACCAAGTGAAATTCGAATAGTGTCCAAATTCCGGATTACATTAAGATTTTTATACAGAAAGCTTTTCTATAAACATTCGTTTTATAGTAGAAATGTCTTTCGAGTGTTGTCGCGTACTTGATGTTTGACTTGACGTTTCGCTGATTATGCTGGTCAGCTTCTTCCGAAGATTTCTAAAGACAATCTTTAGAAATCTTCCGACGTACTGAAGTACGTGACAACACCCGAAAGACATTTCTAGTATGGATTACGGTCGTGACAGCCTACACTCAACAACATCCGTTTTACGCTGAAGTTCGTTAAAATTTGCTTATTTTGGCTACTTATTATTTATACGTACTTATTAACTTACCAAACCATGTATGTTTGGAGAATAACACTTGGACGCAGGGCGGCGTTTACAGTAAAATTTCTAGTAGCGCTTTTCTATTAAATTCTAAAAAAGACATGTAAGGTGCAAGGTGCAACGGAAACTGCACACTCTGTATACTTCAGTATAATTTTATCTTCTCTAAGACTTACCTTGAAATATTTTTTTATTTAAAAACCTTTTCTCTAAATTGCTCCAAAAAGGAATTATTCTCCATCCACGAATAATGAACATGCTATGTATTATGTATGAAATTATCACAAAAATAATCCGTAGCTTCTCATAATTAAAAGATTCTAGGAGGGATTCATTTAAAATATTAAAATACCCAAAACTGTATAAGTGATAGATTTTTATCTAACTAAATGAGATTCTTAATGTATTAACAGATTTTACAAGTTTAATAATGCAGATGAAATTATAAATAACCTAGTTACATCACCAAATTTACAGACAGCAAATATTTACCTCGATGTGATTAAATTCATCCGCTTCTAGCATTAACCGCAATTAAAACTGCATTCGTTTAATTTTGTAACATTTTTGGTGCGACTGTTTTCTGTATGCAATATATGTGAATATTTATTAGAGGAAACTCATGTAAGAGATTAAAATTTTTCATATTGATGTTGCAATCTAATGTTATTGTATTTGCTACAATTAAAATTGTAATCGAATAATTATTTTCAAAGTCATATACAAAGTCTACCAATAACCTTGACTTCCTTGATTTCCCCGTACTTATTGGGGAAACCAAACGTATAATTCTATTGTGTTGAAGGTGATTTTCTAACTTGATGTCTACGTTAATATATTTCCATAGAATTAAAGACTTTTATTGAAGAATTGGTATGTTTGGGAATATCAAAATTTCCCACATTTCGCAATATTGAGTAATACACATCAACATATTAAACTCCAGAGTTAGTGATCTTCAAGTTATAATTTGTAATAAAGAAACTATACGTTTTGTCTTAGTCTGTTAGGAGTACAATATTTCCTCGCCTAAACAAATTTGCTGAATTACGTACAATGTAAAAGCACAATATTCTTATGGAATACCTCTTAATACTACTACTAACTTTTGCCAAATTGAGTTATTGTGGTAAAGTGAGTAAAATATTTTTTCTTTCTAAATGCCGCGATGTCCCTTGACATCACCATGGTACACGATCTGCTGGTGTCGGTTCAATGATTAAGTAGTTTAAAGACTAGGGCAATAAGAACTAAGAAAATCAATCTGTAGCGTACTAGAACGAATAAATTAACTAGCTGAAGCAGGACCTTTAACCAACTATGGCATTTACAGCCGTACTGATATCATCCATCATGGAGGCATGTTCATAAACTATGAATGTCAACACAGTGAAGTTCCGATGTGCAATTACCATTGTAGTAATGTTTAAACTTTCAATATTATTAGCAGTTCAATAATATTCAATTATTTCCATTAGTCCATATTCGCACATCAGCATCATATAAAAAGGAAACATTCTTACATTATTAATCTTTCTTCAATAGAAATAAGTTTATATGTTTAATGTTAATATAGGTATAATTGCCTTTTCTTTTGGATAAAACATCTGTTTACTAAATAAATTAATCTTTAATAATACTACGCAATTGTATAAACTTAACTGCCTTACATATGGCGAAACTGGTAAATAGGTAATCCCCGATTTAATGTTACAATTTATTGGTCCGGTGCCTAGAAGTTATTTTGAAATTACATAAACAACAACAGTCTCGTTTTACTTGTTTAACTTCAAACGTCACAAAATTAGAATAACTGATCTGACGTATGGACATTTTCTTGTAATTAATGCCACATATGAACTAATGTAAACTTAGTTGGTGATTATGTATGTGTGTACCGAGTGAATACGTAGGTAAACCCTTAAATCACCATTTTTTAACATTGACTTTGATGTCTTCGAGATACAATACTACTTACCAAAGTAGAAAAAGACACTACAGCAAAGTTTGTTTTTCTATTGTCTTTTATAGAGACAATTAAAAAGAAAAAGCACAAATGAATGTTTTTTAATATTTTAGTTAATTTAAATTATATCTTCATTCATTACCGTTGTTTTTTTTTATAAAGACATGTAATTTCTAGAAAATAGTTCTAAAATTAATTATTAAATAAATTACTGATTGCAAAGGACTTCCTTGCATCATCTAACAAGTAGATACCGGCAACCCACAAATTCTGTCAATCCACAGGGTTTCATTAAAATCTGAATTTTCGGATGAATCACTTCTCTCGACATTGACTGGTATAGTGGACAAGAGACTAAAAGTGAAGTAAAATCTAAACAAACAACTGATTGACAAGAAGGAATTTAAAACACTAAAGCATCGGCACACTCTACGCCCCACAAAATCTTTGATTAATTCGGAATAATTGTTTCTATAATTCGTGGAATTCCATCGTTAACCCAGATAAGATTTACCGCCGATATACGTGTTTCCGTCTACAATAATAAATCAACTGAAGAGAGTGACTAAGTGGATTTTTTCTCTGTTTAAAAGATGTGCATTCTTATTTATATAAATGGTTTCGTAAACGTCTAATTCTTGAATTAATTTGGAGTTTTCTAATTTAATATAATGCCCAGTTTCCCTTATGTGTTGTGATACACTTCACGATTCAATTTTACCATAGCGGTAATGGGTCATGCGTTCCTCTGAATATGGTGCTCATTTAGTTTATGCATATAGGCTTTATCAGAATTACGTTTGCTATTTTATACATTCCCGACTTTTGCTTCGTATCCGGTTTATCTTTTGGATTACCCAAGCTTCTGAGTGTATTTTGCGAACTGAAACATACGTTCATATCTTGTCCCCTAAAAACTTGACTAACACCTTTCGATATTCCGCGAAAGAGAGGTTTCACAAATTTCGTATCGCCGGCTTCTGCTCGGAATTAAAATCGTGGAATTCCTTACAGTGGATTTACTTAAGGATGCGACCGACATCTGTAGAAGAGTAACCATTAATCTTTTTATAAATGCAAGTTCTTTATTGTATCTAAAGGGAATTTTGATACGCTGTCCTTGAGGCAGGTTTATTCAAAGATATCTTTCTGAAATCTCTTTATTATATTTATTCACTTATTTTTACCATTTTTATTCGCTCCTTTTATCGAACTTTTTTAGAATTAATTAGAATTAATAAAAGACGGAGTTAAATTGATTTAATTATGTTTTATTATAATCAGTTTCGTTCCTACAATAATCTCTTTTAATTATTGTTATTTTCATAAATTTTAAACGGGGAAATAATTTTTTCTAACAAAATCAAATAATTGCCCACTATTTCACAGCCAAAGCAAAAAAAGTAATGATCAATTTGATATACATAGTAGAACGAATTTGATTACACCTGATATACAATTCTTATAATTTCGCCCCATATTTATGGTTACAAGAGAGTAGACTACTTGCTAGTATCGTGGAAAAGTTGACCAACACTAATTTGATGTATATACATAAATTTTAAACGCAAAATAACACATGCCCTCGCATTTTAACGTCTTCACTTTAAGATCTAAACAATACAATTATACAATATAACATACATTCGTTAAAATCTAACAGTGCAAAGCTTATTTGAAATCATTGCAGTCTCTTATTGATTGATAATATGTCAATATTGATCAGTGGCCTTATTAACACTGACAAAATGAAGTCAATTAATCGTGTTCGTTGACTTCGTTATGTTAGAGAAGCAAAAAGATATGATACTAACTAATACATTTATTACAACGATGAACTACGTTTATAATATTGAAACCTGCTTATCAATAATAATTACCTGTATATTAAGTTATTTTGTGATAAGCGAAACAAACTTTAGGAATTTTTGATCAGACATTACTAAATGTGTTCTTTATATCAATAAATTCGCTTATTGTATACAGTGTATATACGAAAGTATGTGGTCATCGATATAATAACAATCATTTATTAAAATGATAAACTCGTTCGATTAATTTTCATAAAAGATTATCACATTAAGTACTTTTTTATTGTATTTTATCTTGTTCGTTCAGTGAACCCATACATTAAGCCCAAGCATTATTGTAGATTGTACTGTTTTATACAATTTTTTGTTAAGTATTCGCTCCATTATATCTCTTTAATCTTGGCGCTTCATTAATAGAATTATAAAGTATGCAATTGTGTAAGGCTGTATGGCAAAACTGCAATAAATTACTCGTTTTTTTTTCAAGTATTTTAAGTTAACACGTTGCGTATTCGTAGTAGTATTAATTCAGATGGTTTCAGATGGCGTTTCATAGATCTGTTAAATTTGAAAAGGCACACGTCGGACATAGTCATCAATTTAACACTCCGAAAGTCAATTTCGCTCTATTTTACAGTGTGACAGCTTTATTAATATTTGTTAATTTGTGGTGGGTAAATAATATGTGGGCAAACCATGCAAAACAAAATTCTGGCCACAATTATCAACTTGTTTGCCACAGTTGTAAATTATTCGATAATTTTAAATTTATTATCTTCTTTTAGAGCAATTAGTTTTGTATATTTTATCATACCTACATACACCCACACAGCTATTTATTTAGAGTAAACTTCTCTCAAACATTTTTGATTTTGCAAGGATACTATGTTTACTAAATTAGAAATCTAATATTAAAATTGCCTAATATTTGTCACACATAGTTCATTCTGTAAACCACCGTAAAAACATCAACATAAGTATATCGAGTATCAAAATCTACCAAGTACAAGCCTATCATAATTAATTAGTTGTAAGAAAGTAATAAATGATAATTAACAAAACAGATAAAAATAAGGTGTAGCAGTAATGAGATGTGGAAAAATTACTTTCATTTGTACATGTAAGTAACTTCATTTCTTTTCATGACTTTGCAATTGATGCAAATTTTTACACTCAAAAAATGCTATTTAATATATTTTAACCCTCTAGACCCGGAAGTGAGTGTAAAATAGATTACACAAGAATTTTAGCTTGAGTCAATAATATTTTACTTAACCTGTACCAATTTTACACTCTGCAATTTAATTCGGATTTTTGAAAATAAGAAACGACATTCGTTCAGTGTGAAAAGGATTGATAGGATGTAAATTGCATCTGACTGGCTTAAGAAACTCCTCAATTTTGTAACTGAGTTCACGTCTTACTGCTTATACGTAGCCCATGATCGTTTAGTCTATGCAGTAGTTGTAATAGGCCCTCACCATTATCTATTAGTAATAGAGCGTTTTGAAGTGTTGATTTAAGGTTAGGCGAAAAATATCTCGATTGGAACATTAAGCGGAAGTATATTTTGTAGAATGAAAGATGGGACGATTAGATATAATAATACATCGAAACAGATATATTGTTATATCTTATTTAAGCGGGACATCTGGTATGTGTAAGATGATATATTTGCATTTATGGATAAAATATAGTTGTATTATCTTTCAATCAGAATATATAATTAAAAGCTAAATTTATTTCTATTTTTTATCCTGAAAACACACTTACATGCTGACAGCCTAAACCATCATGTTTACACTAAGTATGACAGGCACTATAAAATGTCCATTTTACACCCAGTACGTCATTTGAATACTACAGTTCAGACAATAACTCCATTGAGCGTTAAAGTTAGCACTCACTTTTAAGAAAATTTGACATCTATGAAAAATTATTATTTTTTTACACGCGAAAATGCTCGGTTAAACTGTACTCGTGAGTGTGGACCTGCACACTAAAAAAAATTGATAAAATTTCCTGTACCGTTACGGTGCAATTTTGTCACCCTATAACTGTGCATTGATTTTACTAGGGTAATTAAACTTCCTACTTTCATGTAATCTTCCATGAAATTTTTCCATTTAGCATCGAAAGCTCCTTTGTATAATTTTTCATCATCGGAAATTTCCATAGAAAATTTCCAAGTGTTCCAAGGAAATTTCAGTTGGAGCTGAATTCTACACAGGAAAATTCTTATTAGAATTGTAGAAGTGTCGTTAAGAAAATTGCTTTTTCCGGAATATTTTTTCTGAGGAGAAAAGGTATGCAAAGGCAAGATCTATTGCTTATTTGTGCTCACAGACGCGAATCTGCGAAATGCAGTCATGTAGCGAACTGTTTGGTTCTTACATTGTTCAAATTGCAAAAATAGTGGCCTAATATTTAACAATAAGAGCCATACTTCCGTACACTTTTTGAAAATTTAATCTAGATACTTACCTCTGAGTTTCCTTTTTTTTGCACTATGGCCGCCATATAACAACGCTAAACATAACGTGACATGGTCACCACACACTAACACCAGCCTACGTATGCAATCAGTAACTCGGGGGATTTCCCCTAATTCCTGCAGTAATTTATGAATTTGAATGTAGTTTTCAAGTTTTACTAAGAAATATTTTAAATTTTATTCTAAAAAATTTGTATATAATTAAAAAAAGACTTGTATAATTTAGGTAAATTTCTGGAAGTATAGAAAAAATCCCAAATATTCCTACACTCTTGTTACTTTTACTATTTATCAAGAAAAGCAAGAAAAGAATTTACTTTTTATAAAGGAAGTTACCAACTAATATGTACCACTTTTAACATTCGATTTTTACTGTTTCATCCAACGGAAAATAAAACCAAATAATATAATTTCCAACTATTAAAAGGTATGGTTCGTCTATAGAAAGAAGATTGCGTAAATGGAAAAACGTTTTAAAGACATCAATTGCCCTGCATTATTAGAATAATATCCCAAATTTTTATAGACAGTGAATTTTCTATTTTATAATTGGAAATTTTTGTTTTTTTAGCGTTCTAACCTACGACTATTTTGCATTAAAGATAGCTTTTTACATTAATTAGATATTCAATTGTTAACAAGAAAGCTTACAAAAGAAAGAAATACGAACTTATATACCTAGAACGAACCATGCATTATGCGGAAATTAATAAAACCCCAATGAAGTTAACAACAGTAGATAAACTTACCGTTTTTTGAATTCCACGAAATCATAACTTTAACTTCTTGCATGCAATGTCGAAATATTTCCCAGTATTCTCCAAACATTTTCGGATTAAGTCTCTGATTTAAATGCTACATCAGCGAGTGAATTGGGGATTTTAGCATATATGCATGTTTGAGATAAATCAGTTGAGCCATTAAGTCTAAATTGATAACGATTCATTATTAACTCATCAATTATATAATCATAGGTTAAACAAAAATATTCTTGTAACAGCATTCACTGGCAATACCTTGTTGAAATTTAAATGTTGAATGCTTAGTAATCACTTAGTTTTCTTTTAAATTCGAATATCATTGCTCCATTTAAACATTTAATAATTTCTACTAACGTTCATGTCTTACTGTGTATTGAAACCTGTTAACACGTTACTATAAAAAATATCAAGTGTGGCTAATGAATAACAATCTTTGAGTATGCAATAATAATTAATATAAAATTAATTAAACTGTTTAAAAATGAATTTATCTACTATTTAGATTCTGAAACCAGAGAAACAATTGCTGAAGTATCGATACGCTGCTTTTGTTACTTTTCCAAGAATAAAGGTACCAGCAGTTAGTGTTCACATTTTCACGAGAATATTTTGACTTATTTAATACTTTGTTAATTTATTCCAAAATTCGCCTTAAGGAAAATAATAGAACCATATAATAAACTCCTTCTACAAGTGGAAGGTGTTGAAAAGCATTTTTCCGATTCCATAACGCAACGCGATCGGACCAATTCAGAAAAACCCTTTCCCGCCCAGCCGAATGCAAATGGCTACATCATCAGGTGACCTATGATAAGTCATAAGTTCCATCTCGTTCTAATAAAATAAGAAACGTACACACTATCGCAATTCAACAATAAATAACAGTTTAAAATAATATCATATCAATTTGTGGTAAGCGGACGCCACGCCTACCAAGCTTTTCCGGTATGCCGCACTACACTCGAAATTCCGCTGAAAGCCGTCCCTATATTGAGCCCAGAATCGGCTCAAACCCGCCACCGGGACTTAAAAACAATAGTATACCTTATGTATTGGAGTATTATGAATCAAGCAAGCCGTGAAACCAGCCTACTAATGATGCGCGTGCGTTTCTTATGTCTTTCTCGCTTCCTAACTTCGCGAGCGATATTCGTTTGTCTCTTTCGCGTGTAATGGGAAGGCAAACCGCAGTGCCGCCACACTATTCTTTCAATGATTGCCGGAGTCCGTAAGTTAGTTGCGTTTTGACCGTCGGTATATTCACGTGGTTTTATTTATAGTAGCACTTGTATATGTAATGCAATATCGAACATGACGTACTGATTTTTAGACCGAATTCTTAATACGTTCAGAGTACCGTTAGTTTTTGGCGCGCGGTTTCGAAAAATCGAAAAGAAACGCAGAACCCGACTCACTCTCGATCTTCTGCGATTCTGTTACCGGAGTGATTACGCGCGCTTAGTCGAAAACAGAAAAAGAAACGTCGAAAAATCCGAACAAGTTACATGTGACGTTATTAGAACGACTGTTCGTCGGATTCCAGCTAATCCTTATGATTCATCAATTAGGCAACACGATTTTTTCAATGTTAGACGTCGCAAACTACCGAGTTTTTACACTATAACGGAAATAACAATCCGCGTATGGCATTTAACCTTTTCGACCGATATTTTTTTTTCTACTTTCTCGTTCGAGGAGATTCCCTCAAACAAATAAACATATCGTTATTATTGTAATCTCCTCCATCCAGCTCTACGCTTAAATAATATTCTAGGAAACCTTTTCTCCGTGTGGATGAAATCAACGTCGCAAGGTAATAACAAGATTATTATAAGTAAACAAAATAATTATTAACAAGCGGACGGTATATGCTTTTGTTCGGGGACGGTCTAAGGCCAAAACACTTTTTCTTTTATTTATCCACTAGGGCGCTGTATCCAGCATATAAAAACAGAAAAGAGAATATATTTGTTTTGTAATCCTTATTGAGTTTTAATTAAATTTTTCCATTATTACCGTTGTTATTGAGAAGGTTACTTTATTTGATTTGAAGGTTAATTACACAATTTCATGGAATTATTTTATACTGTACAATAAATTATTTATTTCAACACACTCAACATGAAAACGACTGCACATTAATTGAGATCTACTTGCTAAGCTAAACTACTATAATTAGCGCAAAACAACGTATTTAGAAACTATAGTTAATCGTAGGAGAAACAAAAACTAGTCAACCAACAATTTTCTCATTGTTGAAGTTCTTGTAAACGTTTGTTTTGATACAATTTGAACGCGTAATAGTCAAAAGTTTTGACCAACTCAAAATGAAAATATGAAGCGGGATTTTATTGGCACTAATCAAATATGTTTTCGGAAAACACTTACGGCACTTATTGCCCTTATTTCAAAATATGTTAAATAGATACCTAATTTTACATAAATTTGACTAATAGAAATGCAAGAAGTAAACGCTTATAATTTTTTTTAAAGTTCTACGAAACCTATGAATCCCGCAGAAAAAAAGATCCTGTACATACAATTCGATAAATAAGTATTTATACATCCAAAAATATTTGCATAATTTCGGAAAAGTGCCCAATAAGACAGAATTTTTTAATACTTAGAGCTAGTAGGTGAAGAATATTAAGAAATAAACAGCGTTTCGCGAGCTAAAATTTCATTGTAAAAATCTACAAATTGTTGGTGGAAATAAGGTATTTATACAGCGATATAATTTACAAAATTATTTTATAAATATGTGATTAATTTTTAATATTTTAGTACGATAACCATCTGCTGCAATAATCGCTGCTACGCTTTTTGGCGTAATTCGATTCCCCATTTCATTTTTTTTTATTTAGTCTTTATGCATTAATGTTCTCCACTCTTTTCTCTTCTTTGTCCATACTTGCTTGCTTCGTTTCACGCCATGTGTTTGTCTCCCAGTATATCATTTATTGCACTATTTCTCCCATATAACTTTCACGGGTCTTTCTTCTTCCATTCTTGCATTCATGCTTCTCGATTATATATTTCCAATAATTAATTTTTTAAAATCATTTTTCTTTAAAATAGCATAGTTTGAACATCATACATAGAAATTTGATTAATTAAAAAATTTTTTCGGGATAAAAAATTTTTAGGAACAAGAAGAAAAACGTTCCCAATTTGTCCTTTGTGCATTTTAATTTGTTTACGTTGTCCAATTTTTACATGTTTTGATTTCACCTAAGTAACTATGACAACTTAGATTCATATCAAGTATCTACAGTATTATACACAACTATATTAACAATATTTTATATATGACAAAGTCTGTGCTTTCTATTTAATTTATAAGCATTCCTTTCTTTTATCTTCTTGGTTCTTTAATTACCATATAATAAATTAAATTTATTAAATAATTTCCAACAACTAAAGTAATTTCAGATTTATGACATACAATTAAATTATTAACAATTAAACAATTAAACATTTAAACAATTATTATTATATATATATATATTGAAACAATTAAAATTATTTCATAATATTTCTGTATTTGTTAACATTTAATTGGAAAACTTATTTATTTTAAAACTTATCTACGATTGCACAGTCCATCCTAAACGAGCACGTGCTTCTGTACATATATACCAATATTTACTATTAATAAATCATTGTCTTTGAATATCTTTAGTAGATTGGTCTGATGATGGGGTTTTTATCAGGAAAACGGCATCCTAAATTTTAAAGTATATAAGAATTTTGTGAGGTAAAGGATCATTTTATTCAACCTTTCTTTTGCTAAAAGGACATATACTTTCAATTCCGTGAAGAATTAGACAAGCAAACGAGATGTGGTGTAGAGGAACTAAACCAGAACTAAATAAGAATTATTAAACGTAATAGTGACTAGAAATGCTCAATTCGAAACCATTTTGTTTCAAATTTTCTTCGAAAAAAAAGTTGCTACTACAGATGCAAGTAGATATACATTCGCATTCCATAGGATTTGTCCGTAGGTGGTTGTCTTTTTCGCTACAGCAATATACTTTCATCATTAGATTCTCTTTTATCCGAAAAAAATTATATTTTTCCAAAAATTTGATGGTCTATTTACGGTATTAATGAGGTTTTTCTACGTGCATACAAACCTGATTCGTGTGTTGTTTTCTATGTTACCCATTTCCCGATTTATTGTTTTTGTACAATGACTGAAACTTAATGATGAATTTTCAAGCAGATTTGAATGGAATACTCGCACTGAAACTATTGTAACAAGTTTCGTTTAAAATTTATGAAAAAGTATATTCTACTGCTTTAAACGTGGTGAAATCTGTTAAAATGAGCTTTTAATCAATTTTTGATTAATGATTAAGACGATGTATATGATATATTAAATTTACTTCCTCTTAAAATATAGCGATTACGTTGAAGGTCATAGAGTTTAATATCCCGAAATCGGGGTTATAGGGATATATATTTTTCTCCGTGTAAGCGTCACCAGATTGCCTGCAGAATTATAGTATTTCTTAACAATTTAATTTAATCACGACATAGTGTCGGCTGATTTGGGGATGTCTATCATTTTTACATATAAAAATGTCTACTTCAGCTGTACTTGCTCTAATAATTGCGCAATAATTTCATAGCCACTTGTGAAATCGTATACGTAGACGTAATCTTGTCTCACGAATTTTAATTTGGAAATTGTTTTAAACATAACTTCTAGTGAAGAAAGTTTAACAGCGTTTACATATGAATTAGCTATAGATACTGCAGTTTCCCTGCCACCGTTATTTGCGTTTCAAACACTCTGTATCCAGTCATCCGTTAGAGGCTACTTAATTATATATTTTGGGCAAGAGTCTATAGCTTAAATTTACTTTATTTTTACTCCGAAAAAAGCCTTGGCCTTTACTCTTTAAAATTATGTCTATGGTATTGTAGTACATTCTTAGAATTCATTACACTTCTTGTAGTAAGTTCCACAATATTGTACGTAGATTATAGATTAACTTTGTTAACTGTTAGGAAGTGTTAGCATTAAGATAAGGGAGCGTATCTCTGCATATGTTTTCATATAAATTTGAAATTAGGAAGCTCACATTGACCAGTCTATATAGTAAGAATCACTACAATCTTTGTGTCAATTTTTGATAAGAAGTACTACAAACCACTACGCTTAGAACCTATTTTACTCTAAAATATATCACAAATTGCTACAATTGTGTCAGAAGAGGCTATACTTTTTTGTCGGTGTACATATACTAGCTATACTAGTTGAAGCAAAATTGAAATTAACTACGCCGGATAACTACTAACTGCATATTCTTATGCAATTATTTTTGCGTATTCTGGATGCTTCAGTGAATAAACACTTACCAAGGGAAAGGGTAAAGTGACAATTTTTTTTCTAACTTTTGACTCTTACACAAAGAACCGCAAGATATACAAATCACCTGTTTAAAGTCTAAAAAGAATCCATCTGAAATTAATTCTCGTATTGAAATATATTTAATGTACAATGCAAAAATAATTGCGTATTCTTGCAGATTTACCCTACTTGCTAAGCTAAATATTTTGTAAAGTATAATTCCCTTACTGTAAGCGATTCAATAAACAACCCCAATGTAAGGTAATGGGATATTGGTGCACTTTCATTTAATGTTGTTAGTTTACATAACTATATTTGGATTTTCAATAATTATCTAAAGAATTAGAATTATTTTTAATTATTATTCTAATTCTGGCATATTGCTAATTCACACTGTTAATCCTTTGTTTCTTAAAAAAAAAAAAAACCATTAATATTAAATTATGGGGAATAATCAATGTCACAAGTTGTTTTCAATAATTTATCTCTTAATAATATTTTTGTAAAAATCACACCAAAATCATACACAACACTATTTATATAGAATATAGAAATCAAAATCTGTAACAGTGGATACGATCATCGATAGGTTAACCACATAAATATCGAAATCGTTGGATTGGCAATAAGGTAAACGGTAAACAAGAACACAGAGATCGACGAAACATTTTGGTCATAAAAAACAATCGTATATAAGAAATACCTAAAGTTCCCATCGATAAACTGAAAATTCTGTTTCGTTAAATTAAAAAAATTAAATTCAGTTAAATGAATCAAAATTCATACAACTAGGTTCGTAAAAGGATTTGCATTACGGAACTCAGTGAGGCACCCGCATGAAAAGCGGGAGGCATCAACATTCAAATCCTACAGGCGCCTGATGAATTTTGATTAATTAACTGAATTTAATTACATCGGATAAACCAAGGAAGTAGGATCATATGAGAAGAAAAAAAGTGGAATCCAAGGACATAGAAAAAGAAGTCGGAGGGGATTTTACACCGGAAGGACTTAGAAGATCACCTGGAAAGAAAGGAAAGAGAATCGTAACGAAGAATTTTATTATTGAAAATGAAACTATTTTTTTAATCTTTATATTTAATCGAAACATCTCAATACATAACATTGTTGTTAATGGAGTGGAGTAGGTAGTATTTCAAAAAATTTCGATTTGAGCTTATTAAATAAGTCTACAGTTATACAATGTTTAAACTAATTAGTGTTCATAGCAACAATGAGCTAGAAAAATCTGCCTTTACGAGTTTAAACTATGCGACTTACAAACAGAAGCTAAGGTAACACGTTTTTTTCGGAAAGTAAAATTATTGACATACGATTATTGCAATATCAGCGGGGATGTAGGAATTAAATTTCTGTTTCTCTATTTGCGTCACTCTCCTTTTTTTTTGTTCTTTTCGTAATGTAGAAACTAAGTTTTCGCAACTATCAAGAGTATCATTCGAATTAGGACTTTAATTCATTTAGTTTTAAGAGCCGTGTCAGGAATATATTTTTAATGGGTAACAGATTGGAGCAATTTGCTAACTAAAGTGGAATTGTACTTTAACCAAACTCTTTCCTTATTCGCTATGACGTGCTTGTCCCATTAAAAGAAATTCTAACGGTCTGTTGAAAGGCAATTGGGACGATTTAATATGTCCAACTCTATACAGTTACAAACACCGACATTTTTTATTTTTATTTCAAACATCCATTTATCTTTAGTGATAGTACAAAATATCCTGCTTTGCGAATCTGCAACGAGCAATTCCAGCGTAAAATATTTATTTTCCACTGATTGGATGCCCAGTTAGTGTAATTATTCCCTTTCCGCTTTTTGATCTTTATTTTAAAAAAGGTTCCCGTTTAATCAACGAGAAACATGTGTGAAGTTGAAATATAACGAATAAAGCCATATTTATTTTTCCAATTCCCATAAGCAATGGCACTTCGATGCATTCTGACTGCAACGATGTTGTGTTTGTGGCAATACTAATCTAAATAAAGCATTTCTTTATCTCGTCGTTATAACATTGTAACACGATGATTAAAATGAATGAACCAATTATATGTCAGAAAAATGAAATGCATATACGCCTGAACTTTAAATATGACACTCAGAAAAACTGGGTATTATGAGAGATATCCCAAGCAGAACCACGAGATTGAGTCAATATTGGCTGCAGATAAATACTAGGTTGGTGGAAGTTACATATAGGTATTTGCTATATCGCATCAATATCGACATGCGAACATTTCGTCAAATTGACCTAATGCAATTAATCGAAGTTGAAGTCACTATTTAGGTCGAATATCTCTACGCAAACTTGGCTCAATATTGGTCACGTATATTGGTGATAGAGCGTTTTATTACATCTGCCAGATATACTGCAATATACTTTGGTCCAATATAACAAATATAAACGTATTCTATTGATAAACTTCATACCATAGAATAAATTTAGTTAGAACGACATTCGTTCAATTCACAGATACAGTAATACCGTCTAACATAGTAGCCTACGATCTATCCCAACCAGTCGTTGTAAATAAATTAATTCTGCGATATGGAGTATTCCGATATGGTGCATTTGTTATGCAAACCCACAGTCCTTGGTATTATTCTGCGTTCAATATAGATTATTTAATGTCATAAATCTTACAACCACACATGGGTATAGGAATCTAATTGCAATTATCTAATCACTAGTCTAACAAAATCAGCTTTGTGATAAAATTCCACCTTTCTAATATTCATCAATATCATTTGATACTAAATAAGTAAATATAACAAATTACTTTTAGCCAAACTAAAAGATGAATACAGTTTTATAACCCATAAAGTTCCTGTGCGTATTTATTCTGACTTGAGTTAAGTATTGTAAGAGATATTAGGTACAGGTTGAATTACTGCCTAGTAAGGCATAAGAACTTCTTTAATCAATAAAAGTAAAAAGGATGAAATTTACCAACAAATTCTGATAAACTGTTTTCCTTATTTTTGAACCTGTAAGTAGCTGACCATTTTCAGTTTGACACTAATTTATTGAGAGCAAATTTTATATCATAATTGAGGTGGTTTAAAAGGTATATCTGGAAGTGTTTTATGAGTTTATGAAAGCGCTACTTAAAATCTACCTCATTTTAATGACATTTCTTAATAACAAAATTGTTCGCCAGATCTTGTATTTCAAGCAATTTTCTTACACTATCCATATCGGCGCATATTTCAAAGGCGTTCTAGATCCAATCAATACATGTAGATGTAAGAAACTCGAATCCCACCGAACGTCTAGATATCAATCACGATTTACAGCTAGCGTTGCTGTATTGGTCCGATGTTTCCCCGTTCTTTAGCCAATATGTAGTTACACTACTTGGCATAAGACCTCTTTATATAATTTATTATACCTTCTATTATTTAGGGACATCTAGATTTGTTAGTAAAAGGTATAAAGACGTACTGCAATTAGCACGCATCGATTCTAAGATTATGGTAATAATCCTTATTAACATCGTGATAAAGCTTATTATGATCACTTATTATTTTATTGTGTTATGTTTTTTTTTAATGGAGTATAGCTGTATAGAGACTTTTTCCCGTTCTATAATATGCTTTTGTAATACATAAGCCTGCGATATAGTTAACTTAGACGGTAAACAGGCTTATACATACAGTGATTTTGATGCTGGGTGTTCTCGTAGATGGCAAAAAGTTAAAACATCGTTGTAAGCAAATCTTAAGATAACCTAAATTGTGAGGAACAGTTCCTGGTAAAATAAATATAAACAAACCAATCTTCCTACGCTTAATGTTATTAATGTACATAAACACAACCTCTTTTCTCTCACCAGTTTAAAGAAGACACGTTGATTAATTCAGGAGTACGGTTACTTACATTTTCATCGCATTATTCAATATATTATATAACAATCATTCCTGTTTTGCCAGATTTTTTCTTAGATCTTTACAATGGATGCTTTATGTAAGAGAAATTTATTTGTTCTGATACCATTATTGCAATTATTTTGTTTGTTTCTGGTGCATAGCCGTAGAAAAATCCATCGGCTTTGTGGTTTTTGTTTGAATTGTAAAAAATTAAACATCCAACCACAATCTTATGAACTGGTGTGTGTGTATTCAAATACAACAATCTTTGATATCTAATTAGTAGTTAGTCAATTCGGTTTTTATTATTGCCATAGGGAATATGATTACTAGATATCGTGCAATTCATTACGGATATTTTAGCAGATCTATTGCGTTGTGTTGGAAAATTTGTGGTTTATAGTTTGCCATTAAACTAAAATAATTATTTTATAACTTTAAATTTGGAATACCCACAAATAATATGGATTTCTAAAAATATCAAAACAGCCATAAAATTGCGTCTTGATATACCAGGTGTGTCGGTAATTCCTTTCCGGTTTTTCCGGCAGATGTCACTGGCCATAAGTATGAAATGTTATGATTTGATACATATGTAATTTTATTCTACTGACATTAACCTTAAAACTACACAAGTTACGTTCCGCCAAAATAACAGCGTTATAGATTTATAATTTTTTGAAAATGTCGAGTTTTGTGCCTGAAAACGTGCATTTGCGGCACGCATTACTTTTCTTGTTTCATCAAAAGAAAAAAGCCGCTGAAAGTCATCGTTTGCTAGTAGAGACTTACGGTGAGCATGCTCCAACCATAAGAACATGTGAAACGTGGTTTCGACAATTCAAATGTGGTGATTTCAACGTTCAAGATAAAGAACGTCCTGGTAGGCCGAAAACGTTTGAAGACGCGGAATTGCAGGAGCTATTGGATGAAGACTCAACACAAACTCAAAAACAATTAGCAGAAAAGTTGAATGTGGGCCGAGTAGCAATTTGTGAACGATTACAAGCTATGGGAAAGATCCAAAAGATGGGGAGATGGGTGCCACATGAATTGAATGACAGACAAATGGAAAATCGAAAAATCGTTAGTGAAATTCTGCTTCAAAGGTATGAAAGGAAGTCATTTCTGCATCGAATAGTAACGGGTGATGAAAAATGGATTTATTTCGAAAATCCCAAGCGAAAAAAATCATGGTTATCACCTGGCGAAGCTGGCCCATCGACTGCAAGGCCAAATCGCTTTGGTCGCAAGACCATGCTCTGTGTCTGGTGGGACCAGATTGGTGTCGTATATTATGAACTGTTGAAACCGGGAGAAACAGTTAATAGTGATCGCTACCGACAACAAATGATCAATTTGAACTGTGCATTGATCGAAAAACGTCCACAATACGCTGAAAGACATGATAAAGTGATTTTGCAACATGACAACGCGCCGTCTCATACAGCAAAACCAGTCAAAGAAATGTTGAAATCACTTGGATGGGAAGTTTTATCGCACCCGCCGTACTCTCCAGACCTGGCTCCATCCGACTACCACCTTTTCGCATCGATGGGGCACGCGCTTGCAGAGCAGCACTTCGCCGATTTCGAAGAAGTTAAAAAATGGCTCGATGAATGGTTTAGCTCAAAGGAGGAACTGTTCTTTTGGAATGGCATTCATAAATTGCCTGAGAGATGGACAAAATGTATAGAATCAAATGGCCAATACTTTGAATAAATAAATTTTAACTATCCATTCTAAGTAACGTGTTTTCTTTAGCGAAAAAACCGGAAAAGAATTACCGACACACCTGGTATACGTATATAACTTTGTAGAATAATTAGTGGTTAGGGATTATTATGAATACTTATCGCATTCTGGTTTTACAGAAAGCTATTGTGGTGGTAACTTATACCAAAATTTATATGTTAGCGCGATTACTTTTAGCCAACGTTGGTATCATTTAAGTGAATTAAATCGATCATCTTTAGTACTTATTTGAAGGAACGCAGAACACCATTAAAACCACTACAAATTAAAAATATAAATTAGTCTGTAGAAGTGTAATCAAGCAGAACAGAGGGTCTTTAAAGATACTAAATGGGTAAATAGTGTTTTTCACGCAAATTTAGTTTTTATCGAAATAAATAATACGGTAAACAACAGCAACAACAAACGCTTTTGCGATATAGCAAATATATATTCAAATAGGAGAATTAAATATGACGGGAGCCTTTTCACACGCAACTTTATACAAGTAACTTATATAACTTTCAGTTTGTTATGTAATTGTCAAGTTGGTTTGTTGATTTGGTATTCCATTGTGATTATGTTCTTATTGTTCTGCAGTTTCTCCCATTCGTGTTATAATCTGTGATAGATAGTATTTAGAAATAATTGATCTTTAATTCCTCTCCATGGCAGCATTAACTTCATAGGTAATGGATACATCAACTGAAACAGAAAGACGAAAAGAATCTATAATGAACAAAACACTTGATCGCGATTTGCCTGCATAGCAGCTTTTTGCACAATGCTACGATGAGTACTGTACTTCTTCATGAGCTGCCCCCTGAACTGAAAATGAAGATTAAAAAAGCCAAATATGTTAATTATACAAAAGGAATATCTCGCAAATATTGACGAGAACAACAAAAATACGATACATCAAGCAAGCAATAAACAGAAAGCAATTTGGTACGTAATTAATATAGAAAGTGGTACAATAAGAGCGTGCTACACTGTTCATTTCTTCGTTGCTGAGATTGCGGTTGGTACAACTCGATCGCATGAAAAATGTTTGGGCAAGGCTGATGTAGACTCTTTTCAATCATTCTATTATAATTCGACGACGTCCTTGAAAATAGTGGAAGCAGCGATTCCTTTATCATATGTTTTTAACAGATGTTCGGATAAAGATGTTTTCCCATCCGAATTGAAGCTTGCAAGGATTGTGCCAATACACAAGGAAGGAGATTTAAAATATGTGACAATTACATACCTACTTCCATATTACCACGTATCTCCAAGACTTTGAAACATATTATCCTAAAGCGAATTGTTAACTACTTTGAGCAACTGTCTCAAAGCAGCACGGTAATAACTAGACGTGTTCCAGGTTTGGACCATATCATGGTTAATCCAAAAGTTCTTTCCATACTTCATATGCTGAGTTACCGTGATCAATTGCTTCCCGCTCAATTAGTTTCGCCTCTGGCGTAGTTAACACGTTGAGTTACCGTGCTAACTGTGGCTCACCTTCCCTTCGCCCGAAGAAGCCCCATGTGGTTGTAGGCGAAACGTCGAATTTTCAAGCCCAGAACACGTTTAGTTTTAACTAACTCTGACAGTGAAAACCTATGTTATTATATCATCACAGTTATAGAAAAAATAAATCGGTAACATCTGCGATCGGAACGTTGATATCTCAAATGCAGGAAACAGTAGACGAATGTCAGTCAATTTAATTGAATCTGTCAAATTTGAGCAAGGCATTTGACACAGTTCACGGTTAGCGTCCGTAGTTTACACTATAGGAGAACTTATGGGTGTGACATATTCCATTGCACTCATATTGTATGGCATCATCTTCCGGGTTCATTTTCCGGTTTTGGAAGAATCTTATGCTTGCAACAGAAGCTATTCGGTCTCTGTGTTACCTGAGATAAAGAGAAAGTTGTAAACAATACTTTACGGAGCAGAATTTACCGACATTGCCTAGCATACACATACTTGCTGTTTTTGACAATAATTAGATCAATTCCAAACCAATATTCAACACCACGAGAATTCTCCGCGTAAGCCAATAAAGCTGTAGGTGCCATACCTTTGTTTTCCGATGGTAAACTTTTCTTTGCTCAAAGTTGATTCCTGGACCTTTTTTTAAGAAATACAATATGTCATTTATTACCCCGTGTGTAAGATAAGGACATAAAATTAATCAACGGAAGAAGCCACCAACACTGCCTTGCTTCGCAAACCTGCAACCATAAGCAGTTAACTTCCTTTGAAGGTCGGTATCTGCTAAATACTATCTATGCTTGTGTATACAGGGTTATCGATGACCCTGTATATACAATCGGCGCAAGTTTACAATTCCTGCAGATTGGGAGGTTGTACGTAAATAAATACAATAGGAGCCAATAAATGCATAATAATTAATTTTACTATTTTTCTTAATTATTAACTTAGATTAATATAATTATTTAATATCTACTGCTTTCTAGAATACATTTGTTTCTGGTTTTGAGCATTGCTAATTAGACTAATTAACCAATTCATTATGAGTTGGTTTCTTAAAGAGCTCTATTATACCGTTTTCTATAATTTGTGGCTTTTCTTAACCACTAACGCCGAGAAAAATATCCTTCTGTTTTCTAAATGTCATTAATGGACAGTTGCAAATGCTATGTTATGTGGCTTGCAGGATGTCCAATGTGTTTCTATAATTTATGGGACTAATTTCAGAAATCAGTGTAGATATTAAGTGTACTCAGTATGTGTTAAGAAATATAACAATCCCTAGTTCAATTGTTTTAACATGTAACCTACATTTCATAATGTTTTACTTGGTTTTATTCAAGTCTTTATTTATTTTGTTTGTAACATCTACGAACATGCATGTTACTAAAAGCCACAAGGAACTTGCGTGGCGTAAAGACTATGTAAAGCAAAATGCACACGTCAACATTAATATCAACTTGTTTGTTTGATTAAGAAAGATAAGAAAGCCCAATCGTTCTGGTAGACAATACATCTGTTTTGCAGACTTTTTATGTTGTCAGTTTCGGGATGGCTTTGGCACGAACCATACAAAGTTGCTAGGTCAACTTTAATATTCGGTAAATCTAGCAACAACTATCACCTTATTTGCCGCAGTTCAGCAATGATCTAAATCCTATTATCTTTTGTTAAAGCAATTGTCTCTGTATGTTTTATCCAGTCTGCCCTCCCTTATTTAATGCAAGGTTTACGTATGTTCCACTTCCTGATAATTTTTACCAGATTCGCCGAATAGTAAAGTTAGTTATTTGAATTTTAGTTTGACCTTTGTAGTTAATCAGGAATTACATTTTTATTTCAGGTTATGAGTCTGTTTAAAGAGAAATTATTTTGGGGTTGTGCATTTTATTGCTCGTATTTGGCGACGTTGCGTTGACTTGCTACCAACATTTTCGAGCATTCTGTAAAGAAAACATATTTGTTTTAGTTACTTGAAATTTGTTTCCCTTTATTTTTGTTGAGTTACATTATGATTTCATCTTTCTATTTATATACAATAAACTATATGTTACATAAAAATAAAAATAGAACCGTAATGTAATTCAATAAAACAAAAGAAAACAAAGTTCAAATAACTAAAATAAAACAAAACATTTACAAAAGGCTCGAAAATGTTGATTACACGCCGCCAAATACGAGCAGTAAAATATACAAACCCAAAGTACAGAATTTCTCTTTAAACAACAGCAAATTGTTGTTGAAAGTTTTTGCTTGTCCTAAAACCCACGAATAATACCAAACATTTGAAACAAATTTTAAAGTAAGGCATAAAATCGACAGTTTTTGTATATTCTATACGTAATTATTCTAAGTCGCTGTTTTGCACTAATTTCAAATTCCATTGGTTGCAGCGTTTACACATCACGTTGGCATCTGCTGCCCCGCAATTTTAAATAATTGTCAAAATGTTGATTCGTGAGCATAAAGTTTATGATGTTTAATAAAAAAGCGTTTCTTCTTATGATAACTATCCAGCAATATACTGTATGTTCCGAATTAATTAAATATAGATACCGGTAAATTTTGTAAGTATTATGAAATACAAGATTTCATAATATTTATGGAATCTGGTCTAGATATTATATCTAGGTATTCATGAATACCAAACTACAATTATTTTTTTGCTCATTTTGCATAATTTTATCGGCGTAGGCAGTGTCAAAATTAATGCCAACGCACAAATATCAATTAATTTCAACAGTGCGTTAGAAACGCGTGCTTTCTCTACATTAAAGTTGGTTGCGTTTTTATCGGTAATTGTTTAAATTTTGTTTCTTTTTGTTTTCTATCTTTATCTTTATTGCTATCCAAATCGACAATCCATCGTAATATTATACGTTAAAGGCAAATTGAAGAATGTATCAAAAGATAAGATCAAGGTAGAAAACACTCAGCAACGGCTTGTAAGTAATCGATTTATAGCCAATACTTCTTTTTAAACAGTAGACATCAGTTCAAGCAGGAAACAGTGCGTGGATCTACAGTGAATGACGAACAGTTATAAGAAAATTCAAAGAAGTTGGTTTGGGGTCATGCAGAAGAAAGAAAACCCAAACCTTAAGAGACATAATCGAACCGAAATATGGCATAGGATGACATATGTTTAGGGGCACGTACAGAGTTGGTGATGATTAATAGTGGTACTTTAACTGCAGAAAAGTGTATTCCACAAGATCGTGTGGTGCGTCTTACCTCATATATTCAAGCAAATTTTTACTTAATGCAGACATTGCCCGTCCTCACGTGTTTCGTTGCATAACAGAGTTTTTAAACGAAGTGGAAATACCAACAGCAGCTTGCACGTTTCCCGAAGTTGAATTCAAATTCTTGGATATGCTGGGTAAACAACTTACAATTAGATGTAGTCCAAAGCCCAGCAAAATTTAGCCCTGCTCTAATTGAAATATTGAGGTAGTTACCAGAAATAATGATCCGCATCATAAGAAGTATAGGCGAACGGATAACAGTAGTCAAAGGCCTCGTCGGAAATACACGCGATATTAAAAAGAAAAAACCATGTGCTTGTTTATTAAATGTTTTTAAGAAGTCTAAATGTGCAATTAATTTTATACAAAAACCATAATTTTTTGTTTATGTTGCTAAAGAGGCATCAAAATAGCAGAAAGCTTAGCAAAATAAACAGCAATTAACTTGCTAATAAGTAGTAATTTCGCTTTTAAAGAGAAGCAAATTCCGGTTTATTGTCGTCCTTTTAAATTTGCCAGCATGTGTATTTTGTGCGGTACTGAGTGTTTTTACCATGCTATCATCCCGCATTCCTTGCTATCAGTATTGATTATTCATTTAATAGTTTCTCGAGTTCTGAGATTTGGTTCCACAATTTAGCTCAAAAATCCATTTGATACAATGACATTTTTTATAACAAACTTGTTATGAAATGAAACAGTACCACCACAAAAACCAATAAATACTTAGGTTCGTACTCTATCCTTGTCAGCTTATGTCAAATTTGATAAACTTCTCAGCGTACGACGGTCCTAAAACAAATATTTCTTTAAAACTCCAAAATGGGTACATAAAATGAGCTCTTTCTGGTTCAGTCCCCTACCTTCCATAGCTGTAGAAAACAAATAACTTGAACACCAAAAGTTATTACTTTTAAGTCCTTCTTATTAACCACATTAGGGGTTTGAACTAATTCCCATTGTGTATGTTTGTTCTTTATGAAGGTAAATAACTATTCTCTATGAAATTGATCGTGGATCTATGGAATTCGTAGTAATTGCAAAAGATGTTTTTATAATTCTTTCCGGTAGATGTTTTCTTCCGTGAATCACATTGGTCATCCAGTTTCTTTGGTTAAATACAGTTGCAACTTTATATAAGAAAAACCAACACTATTTTCTGGGTATTCTTTAGAATCGCGTCCAAATAAACATTAAAGCGTACCTGTAACGTAGCACAAAATAAATAAGATTTAAATAAAGTCACCTTTTCTCCGAAACTGATATAATCCATTGTTTCGTTCGACCAATTACGAAAATAAGATCAAAACGGTGGAGCAAACGACGAATCTTCGATTAACGGTAACGAAAACTCAATCCGTTTTCATTCACACTGGAGCCATTCATGCCATTTCTTCTAGAAATTGAAAAATCGACCAACAAGTTGATTTACCGTTCAACAGCAAATTCGGAATGAATGACACCTATTTCTCGCCGAGCCGTTTCAAATGTCCCTCACAAAGTGGCGGAAAAAATAGAGACACTTCGGGATAATTTCATGGTCGACGTTAGCAAAATAAAAGATCGATTAGGATTCCTTGGCTAACTGTGATGTTGGCGATTGTGACAACGCGTAAAAGAAAAGCATGAAATCACCACACCTAGCTTTGTGCAGATATTCGAACTATTTTGTCGATCGATCACGTTGAAGTACGGATAATTTATGTGCTTTAAGAATGACGTACGGATTTTATTCAAGAAATTTAAAGCTGTCACCACTGACAAATATTTTAACATTTTAAGAGTGAGAAATTAAAAATATTATATCTTGTACTTGTGTAACATTCTGTGCAAAATAAGTATACGTTAGTAAGACTCTAAAATACAAAGCGAGGTAACTCTAGGAACTCCAAATCTTCTCAGAGAAATATTAGAACCAAGAATCAAAGAAGTGCCAGAGAATATGTAAGACAGAGCAAAGATAATATAAGATTAAGAAGAAAGGTAAGTGGAACATTTTAAGGAATTACTAAACAAAAGCGCGACCAAGAAGGTACAGTATTAGCTGGAAGAAGAAATAAGAGGGGCAACACAAAATATGAAAAATAATAAAAGTGCAGGAAGTAATGATATACCAGTTGAGGATATTAAGTACGAGGGCGAGAAGCTGATGACGCAATTAATCAGCTTAATAAGAACTGGGGAGAGGAGGAAATGTCGACTTGAGGGAGGCCATAATATGTGCTACGCAATGCGCCCAAGTATGTGCCCGCTACTTTAGCACTAGACTGCAATAGATGGCATTAATTTCGCTCAAATGAAACGAAAATTAAATAAATCTTACAACATTGCTTACTACTGTCGTCTTAGAAACCATAATATTTAGCATCTCCGTCAATTCTTCTGTCCTTGGATAGATTTAAGTGTAGAACAACGAATAACAGTAATTAAATGGTTTTACGTTGCAAAACGGAATAGATCTCAAAACGGTGCTATTGTAATTTTGAAGTTTGGCATTGGTCCTGAAATTTAATAGGTAAAGTCAAGTTTTACAAAATGATTTGATGTTGCGACTTACGCAAATTTTCTTTGTGAACTCCTGGGTTAATATAAAAAGTAGCAAGCACTTTCTTGGGCGCACTGTAAAAAAAAAGGTGGGGGGTATAAAGTACTTCCCAGAATTACACGAGGTAGAATTGAAAGGATTCTAAATAAAGCAGTGAGGAAGTACCAAGGAGGCTTAAAAAAGCAGATCCACCATAAACCAGAATTTTTTTTGCTAAAAAAGGTACAAAGCAACGCTCACGAACAACAGCTAGACCTAAAGATGTTTATCGATTTTAGGCAGGCGTATGACTCGATTGTAAGGATACGTCCCGAACAAACTAATTAAATTAGCTAAAATAACCTTGAAGGAAACGATGAACATAGTAAATGTTGACGGGGAAATTCTCCAACAAATTCGAGGTAAAGAAGGGACTTATGCAAAGCGACCACTTGTCCACGATGGCCTTCAACTTGTTACTTGAGAAAATACTGGGAGACAGACGGGATCAGAAAATAAAGACTGATCTACAACAGCAATATCTAGGAAAGGCGAGCCTTGAAAAAGATTTTCGGAGGAATAAGGGTAGGGGGCAAGTAACGGAGAAAAAGAACAAACGAGAAGCTAGAAGATTACGTTAGTTCGGACATGTGGAGCAAATGCCAGATGAGAGATGGGTTAAAGCAGTTTTGCTAGGAGGCGAAGGAAAAGAAGAAGAGGATGCCCGCACAGGAAGTGAATAAAAGCTTGTAAAAAGGACTTACGAAGAATGGGAGTAACTAATTGGAAAGAGGCGACCGTGGACAGAAAGAGGTGGAGGAAGATGGCGCAGGACTTTGAAGCAATAGGTCTAGCGCTGTATTATATATGACTCTTAAATACAAAGCAAGGTAACTACAATAACCCCAAGCTTTCTCTAAGAAATATTAGAACTTAGCCTGTATCTTCTGGTGCTTTATTCTTCTGAAGATGTAAACGAGGAAGCACTGCTAAAGTATTTCCTACAAAAATTCGTTATATTTACTGAAAATAACTTAAAATTGTGCAAAAAAAATGAAGTATTATAGTAGTTTATAGCGATAATAGTTCGAAAGTGTTATCTTGGAATACAAGAACAATAGGCACTATTCGATGTTCAAATGATGTTTAAGATTCGGGTAATGAGCATATACACTTGTTGGTACGTTGCAGCGGATCTACACTCAAATAAAGATCAGAGAGTGTGACCAACATTTGTACATAAAGAAAGAATAAATCTTATAGAGTATGGTGCAATATTATATTGTAGCGGCCCTGCATCATTCTAAGTAGTAATTAAGATTTAAGACACCAACGGCCATAATTATTTACTCTGTTAGATAATAAAGAAATAGAGACCAATGCTATGTGGTAATTTCGTGTATATACAATGACTCCCAATTTTTCATTCATTAACTAATCTTTTTTTTTCGTTCCGATACTTAGAGGTTCCCCATACTTCGTTACACGCAAAGATTACTGCAACGCTAACCCTTCGCAAACCGCAAAGAGCAATCGTAAAATCAATGAAATAATACTTTTGTTACTAGAATATTCCAACAAATTACACCACTGTATGAAATAAGTCGCTTTTTTTCCTAATTTGTGTAACATCTAGTATATTTTGAACCTGGTCCCATTCAACTCAATCTACTGGGACTGTCTAATTAGACGCTTGTCCTGTTTACCAACTGGATTAACGTAGTATCTTGATATTGTGTAACAAACAATAATTACATTAACAATATTAAATTCTTCTAATATCGATAATATAATTATTGCCGGCTTCTACAAATTGTAGCATGCATTCCGCAATGCCGGGTTTGCTCACACAATTGGAAGATATCGTTATAATAAACAAGATGTCTACTCAGGCGTCCGTGAAGCGAGGTTCCGTTCTATTTAATTTTTTCTAATTCCAAAACTTGCATGAATTTTATTTTAACATATATCCTGTAATATAAATGCTCTCTGTTGATTTATTTCTAACATTAGTTTGATATTGCACTAAGACATTTTCCTGAATTAGTCAATTTTCTTGCAGAATAGGAAGCAATATACAAGATGATCTATTTTTTAAATCCTATTGTTGGAAATGGAAACCCAAATATGTTTCTACTGCGAGCAGTTTTATTTCAAAAAAAATCATACCTACGCTCTAATTTAATCTCGGTAGTTAGAATAACTAACAAATGTGGCAATTCTGAGCAACCAATATTGAACATCCATTTTTCTTACGGTTAGGTTAATATTTTTAATACGTTATTTTATTGTTGTTTACTTAGCCCGCACAATATACCATTTGAACAATTGCCAATTTGCTTATCGCATTCCTTAAAGTTTATTCTAACTCATCTATCTAGTGTATGTAATTTATATAATTCGTAAATATGTTCCTTTTTCTTATTTGAGGTCAGATCGACGTTGTAATTCAAATACTAACAAATTTAGCATCAAAATAGTGCACCAAATTGACCTTCAACTGCCCGCATATTTGCCTTAATGGTTTAATCTTATAATCCGTTATGATGAATTTGCAACTGTTAAAAGATTTGCATCACTGACATATCACAAAAACCCGAAAAATAGGTGATCTCGTATTCGAAAGCTGCTAAGAGTAATCTCAATTTAAAGAATAATATTGCGGAAGTGTGTCTTATAGCAAAAAGGTATGATATATCGAATTGAGTTATAAATAATGTTCTGCATGGATGATCTCAAATTGTTTTTAACAGTTTTTTTTTCATCAATAATCGTTATGCGTATTAAAGCTATATTAGCCTTCCTAAATATGCGTCAAATTTATATAAGAATCATATTTTAAATTCAAAAATTGCTTCATTTTACAGTCGTTTGTTTAAAATTATAAGACTGTCTTTAATTACAAATGAATCTAAATTTTAAGACCATAGGAGACTTCTTTTACGTGTGGTGACGGCCCTACGGGATAGATAAGCTATGAAGGCGTGTGTAAGGTTCTCTTTCCTTTTTTACCACCCCCTCGCCATCAAGGGCGAAACGCAATTAATTATTTCCCAACATGCGAATAGTGACTCAAAATTATACTATATCCACCAGAAAAGTTTGCATCTTTAAGTGATTGCCGGATTGATTTCCTTCTAAATCCATCACCAGGTTAGTTTTATAGCGTTTCACATGGGCAATTAATTAGTTAAGGTTAAAGAGCACTTTAGCACACAGATTTAAATTCATTTATGATGCTGGCCGTAAGCCACATTAATCTACAATATGCATTCACAACAGTTAGGCATAAATCCACACAATTGACTAATGCAAAACTAGCACATTAGCATTCTTCACAGTAGTGTTACTATGGCATAGAGCTTCACACAAAGTAAGTGGTGGGGGAAGGAATCGGTGGATCTACATACTGCATTAGCACGGCTGAAACTAGTCTTATCCACAGAGCGCAACCACTTTAGTTAATTTTTTAATAATATTGAAAACGCCAAGATTTGGAGATATTGTTTAGTATTTATGACTTTCCAACAACGTACTCCATTAGTTGCCCTGGTACAGAGTGAGTATATATGTATCTTTTCTTAACATATACCATATGTATTCTCTGCCCCAGGAGAACTAAGATAATACGCTGTAAGTAATTTATACGCATACGTAATATACTTTGGGCAGATAGGTTACGATTTGCCTTAAAATCAAATGTAGTCTCGTGCCTCGTTTGTTTAGCGATATTCTTGTCGTCTTTATAATTACTTACATATATAGACATTGAATACCATAATTTTAGTTTCTTTAACCTCTTCATATTTTTGACGCGAACTTTCTTTGGTTTCTATTAATAAGTATGTTTTATAGGTTAAATTTTTTTAAATAATTAATTCACGAATTGTACAATTAGATGTCCGATTCTAAGATTTAGCAAGAGTTTCATTTTTAGAGTAAAGTAAAAATTTTCCCCGCCATAAATTGGAAAAGTTACAAGAGTAATCTTTACAATACTGAATAATCACAGAATAACTTCACTGCCTTCTAAAATACCTTGTAGGCAACGCATTAGATGTTGTCCATGAGGGATTCTGTGATAAATCACCGCAAACATTTTCGGACAGCATCTGCATTATTAAAATAAGAACAATTTATACTAAGAATTGCAACGCGTTTATTTATCAGAATATATAGTTGCCCTAACAAAAATTATAGTTGAATTTAAGATAAACTGTTGCTGACATTGTTATTTCAAGTATATATTTTTCTCGGTGTATTCACAAGAGTCATCAAGTGAAATGATTGAGCCCTAATCATTCCACCTCTAAATAAACATTTTGAAATCTTTAGTCTTCCCAACATAAATTACACACTTCGCCACAACAGATGGTCTTGATTACCTTATAAAAATACGAATTATAATGAGGAGTGGAGATAAAGAAGGTTCTTTCTCGCAAAATTCTATTTTGTAAAAATAGTTAGGCGACCAGTTTCGTATTACATAAAAAATACATCTTCAGACCAGCTAAAAGTAAATTGTTATATGACTGTAAAACTGAAAACAGAGATATCCTGTGTATTTTTTCTTTCTCTTTCAAAAATATTACAATGGAAAAGGATTATTCTTCATTTCTTTTTCCTCTCCATACTTTTTAATAAAACTCCAAATGGAGGATGAATTATATATCTAAGAAAAAGAATTTTTTTTTTTAATTTAATTTTAGTATTAAACAATATGTACATAATTTTAAAGGATATGTTAAGGTACAGATTGGAAGGCATTAAAATTCATAAGTCAATCCATACAATTATAATAATATAATAGAGGTATGAAAGTTGTCAAAGGTAAAAAAAATATAAAACATTCAGTTGAGGTTCTATTCAAAGTTTTTATACTTTCTTCAACCTCACCACGCATTAAATCAAAGAAACAAGAAGTACAGGAATTTTGAATAGAAACTCAACTGAATGTTTTATATCTTTGACAACTTTAATATCTTTGTTTAAATTGTATTGTCTTATGACCGCCCTTTTTTATCTAAATATCGTCTAAGCTTTAAGATTATATGCGTACTGTTTAATACTAAAATGAAGACATTCTTTATTGCATATATATTAAAAAAAGAAAAAATATCATTGTCTGCTTGGAATTTTATATAAAAAAAAATAAAATTATAGAGAAGAAAAAAAAATAGGAATAATCCTTGTTCAATTTAATATTTTTAACCTAGAACTGAAGGCGAAAGAAAAAAGAATTTCTTAATATATACGTACAAATCCTACTGTTCTCTTTGGAATTACTATATTGCATGTTTTTCAGCTGACCTGAAGAAAGCTATGAAAATACCTGCAAGACCATAAAGAAAAGCATAGAATACAAGATTGTGTCAGCAAACCACTTAAATATTGGATGTTAAAGATTAAGCCGGAGAAAGTCTTAAAAACGATATATTACAATTTGCACCAACATTGTCATTTGTAAATAATTTCAAAGCTAGTGGTTTCTCAATAAAGCATATACTTGTTTGCGAACATTACGAATGTTTCACACATACTTGCCGTTATACTAGAAGAAGGATTAACCAAATACACACAGCATCTAAATCACAAAACAGTAAAATCTGATAAGATGCACCTCTCCCAGATATGTATGTTTTATAATCTAATACTTTCTCCTTAAAGTAAAAATTAAATAATTATATGTTACTGTGCTTCCTCTTGTAAACATAAATAACTACCTCATAAAACAGGTGGTTATTAAGCTACTTTATTTATGCACAACATAAGCTAATTAAAAGTATTTGCTTGAGGTGCTAACGCTATACATCCTGTGCAAAAGGTGTGTTATTGCATTACGCTAAATATTTACATGCAAGTAAGTATTATACAGAGTGAGTCAAGATGGAAAATTGATGCTTGACATATGTAAGCATGTAAATGTTCTGATTTACAGTATAAGTAAGCTTAAATTTTCCTAGATTATATGTATCAAGATAAGACAATACAAGGCTCGATATAATATTAAAAGAAAATATGCAATTTATAACTATAATAATGTCGTTATTGTCAGAATGTATCTTATATAATCGAAAGAAATAAGAGCGGGCTTTAGTAGTAGGAAAGTAGCACTGACCTACGCTGCTTTTCCACACAAACCTTGGTTTAAATAACCAATTTTCATACTTGCAATAAATAACAGGTACAAATGAGTAATACATACGTTTATAAAAAAAAAGAAAATACAAAAGCATGACGAAGTGATAATAAAAAATGAGTACTGTGACACCACATTTCACTACAGATATGTAAGAATGGAATGAGGTGAACTCATGACGTAGATTTTAAGAATGAATGAGAATAATCTGCCACACCCTCAAAGCAGTACAGGAAATTAATTAGGGTACAAGAAAAGCAAGTAATCAACGAAAACTGTTTAAGAAAAAGGACTAGTTCCATTAGAGCCGCATTGACGAGCTAAAAGTTGCTAAAAAACATATCGCTTAGATTATGCAGAGGTTAAATTATATACAGCACTAAGTAACCCATTGTGGGTGCCCCTACCACGAGTACATCGGTCATGCATTTGAGATCGAAAAACAATGTTATTATGCAAATATTTTGGCCCGCGAGACGTAAAAATCTTGTGATAGAATAATAGAGTTGCAATTCTCTGCGATTGTACATTGTTAGCCAGCAAGCATCAATTAATTTGTGCAGACCTTTCTGATACCGTAGATTACTCTTAAACAGAAATTTTGAATTTTTTAAATCCTTCGTGCGGTAGCGATATCAATCGCGGAGTGATATATGGGAGAGAAAAAGTTAAATTTCGATAACACAAATGCTTCACATTTTTGGCATGAAAACTAAAAAGATTTGGGGAGCTAAATGAATTTTACTAAATTCTTTGGAAGAAATTTTCTAAACAGAAAACGACTAACAGTAATCGAATGGAAGTGTATTGTATGCAGTGTAATTTCACAATTATTTCTAATTTTGTTTTTTATTGTTTGCATTATACAGGAGTAACGTCTTGAGTTTTTAGAAACAATAAGTAGAAAGCACTATTAAGATTTGATATTACTATTTTCATAAAACTTTGTTATTATTGTTCAAACAGTGGCAGCACAGAAATCGTTCGAGTAGTTTGTTTAGCCTTTCTTAGGCCAAAGGAGACACAGCTGCATCCTAATGCATTCTAATTTTGCACAGAAATTACCGAAAATACTTTTTTTGCAAATTGAACCTCTCAGTAGCTTCAAAAATTGACTATTTGAACTATTTCTTGACAAAAGTGCTTTTCTAGCTTATTTCATATTAGAGAAAGTATTTTTTTTTAGAGTGGAGTGCATTTGCGCCCTTGCGCCAATTGGTCTGTTGCGTTTACTATGGTTCGTACAAAAACACAGATTACCTTAGGGGAATCAAAACATCATTTAAAAGTAATTACGTGACTGTAAATGTATGCCTTACGCCGGTACTTACAAGGTTATAATTTTTTAATTTCGGTTTTAATAAGTACCAAATTGAATTACATTTTAAAAGTTATTCGCGATATAGTCAACTCCAGTTTCTCAACCGGTGTCTATCCTCATCGCTTAGAAACAGCATTGATACATGTTTTTAAAAAGGGTGACTGCGACAATTTAAACAACTACAGACCTATTAGTTTGTTAAGTAGCTTCTCGATAGTGCTTGAAACCTTAATAAATATTAAGATTAAATAATCGTCTATATGGATTCTTATCCCAATGTCACATCTCATACATAGGTTCACTAAATCGAGGTCTACGAGTACTGCGCTAGTCGAGTTCACGGAACAGATTTTGTCTGTATTGGAAGATCGCGGAATACCGTATTTTTTTGGATCTCAGTAAAGCTTTCGATAGCGTAAATCACGAGATATTGTTGTCTAAACTTAATCATTACGGTATCAGAGGCATTGCGAACAGGTTATTAGCATCATATCTTACAAATAGGAAACAAATAGTTCGTGTTGAACTAAACGGCAGAGTGCTTTTTAGTTATGTCGGGTGGAATACCAAAAGGCAGTGTGCTCGGGCCTTTATTTTTTAATATATTCATTAATAATTTACTTCATATAACATCTGGCTCATCGCATACGTCTATCAACTACGCGCATGACACAAACCTCCTTGGGCATGGTAAAAATTCTTCACATTTAATTTCTGAATGTAGCAGACACAATGGTTTGAGATGAATAAACTAACACTAAATGTTGATAAAACCGCATGTATAATATTCAAGATCACTAATTCTAATAAAACCATTACTTCTTTAAACTTAAATGGTAACACTTATAGTCCTATAAGTTCTATTAAATTTCTGGGAGTTCATCTGGATGAGTATTTAAGATGGAATAAACACATTGATAACCTGTGCTGGAAACTAAATTCAATCTGCTACGGTATTCGTAAATTAAAGGACACTGTTGATATCTTTGCTTTAAGAACAATATATAACGCTAGCTTCAGCAGTTATCTAAGATATGGTATTATACTATGGGGATAGAGTACGAACATTGGTAGGGTCTTTGTTGCCCAAAAACGAGTTATCCGAACAATGTACGGAATTAATTATACAGAATCATGTAGAGATGTCTTTAAATATTATAATCATCTATCCATATAATGGCATTTACATCTATGAATGTGTAATGTTCCTAGTAAGATACAATGAGCGTTTTTCGAGCTCCAAAGCTGATCATGACTATAATACGCGCAATCGAAACCTAAATCATATTTTTCCTGTTTTTGTGAAATCGGCCGAAACAATCGCATTGTTAAGAAGAAGGCTATTCAGATATTTAGTTACCCTACAGCCTTACTCGCTAAACGAGTACTAACTTTTGTAGATTACAGCTAAATGTCATTTTAATGATTTAATGATTTAAATTCATGTTTGACTTTTTCATGTATGTATCATGTCTGTACGCAGCTTGAAATAAATCTATGTATTTAAATTTTTAGGCAATTTTTGCATTATTATTTGATTGTCGCTTATGGAGTTTGTTTGCACTCCACAAAATCGTCCACGTAACAAATGATAGCCTGGCCTTAGTAAAGTTGGAAAAGCAATTTTGTGAAAAAAATGGCTATTTCTCGTCAAGGCTTTCGTTCGATGACTTTTTGCGATTTTAACACACACTTAACACAACAACGAAGTCTTGAATCTCTTCGTTCAACTCTTGATAATAAAGCACCATCAGAAAATTTGCAGAATTTCGTCCTGGTCATGCTTCCGTCAGTTATGAATTTCGTAAAGCTAAATCAAAATCGGTTGTTGTAAAAAACAGCGGATCGGAATGTGACCTAACATGAGGGAGTGCTATCCTTAGGCAGTTACATGAACATTGAATTAGCGAAAAAAAATCTGCTCTCGTTGGATTCCACGTAATTTGACGTAAGCATAAAAAGCGCTCGTATTAATTGGTGCAAGGAAATGCTCAAAAACTTGACAGAAGACAGTGACCGCTTGACATGTTCAATATAAGGACAGAAACAAGCAATCGTTTTCTTGGAAGTGCTTCGCGAGCGTTCACTTTTGTCTGAGAACACTCAAATAATTGATTGTTACTTAGTTTGTGGGTTACACGAATACATCCAACTTTCGTCGCCTATTACAATGTTGTATACGGATTTTGAAAGCATTGCTTTGGAAGATCGAAGATCATTTCCTGAATGATGATATACAGTAATTTCTTTGCCAAAAGTGATCGATGAAGGATGATGCAACAACGTCGTGACATTACCAGCTCTTACACAGTACGTCAAACAATTGATAACTTAAAGGAGAAAAACATGCCATTAATGTCTCATTGTCCGTATTCACCTTATTTATCGCCTAGCGGCTTCATTTTCTTCACCGATTTCAAGCAAAAAATACAGCGATTTTTATCACCGCAGAGTACTGTTGAAGCTACATTTGCTACCTTTAAAGTGGAAAGAATGTTTCGAATGCATACGAAAGTCTACAAATCTCAATGGCGAATATTTTGAAGAACAATGATACGATTTGTACCAAATATTTTTGTAGGTTTTTAACAAACGTTTCTACTGACCCAATGAGTAATCCACCAGGATTTTTTAGTCGCAAATATAATGTTTTAGCTCCTTGTTTAACAATGCAATTCTGGCTTCATTAAAAGCTTCCAACGATTGGTTCCAGGTCAGTGGTATGCGCTCTAAGGACCAAATTTCGCGAATGTTTTTGTTAGGGCATAGCATTCTTAATTCAAATTTACGATTAATTCGTTCGATTTAACGTGTTTGGAAACCGCACAAATTTTGAAAATTGTCTTCGTGTAAATCCCGCGTTATGGTAAAGTGTAATGTAAATAATTCTGTCTATGATTGACTACGTTCTGCATACTCTTATCGGATTTCATTTTACAGCCACTTATGCGATGGTTAATAACGTTTAATGATATTTTACAATTGAATTTCGGAAAAGACATTATGTTTTTTTACAATATCTACGAAATAATATATCAGCTTATATTAACTTAAAGTTCCTTGGACTGGAGAGCCATAATCATTAATGATTATTTCCATTCGCTCATACGATTGACGATGGAAGTTTCGGACTTTGCGGATCATGTGTTCCATATTTATTAAATATTTTACATGATACGGAGTGTGCCGATAATCCCTATCCCCAAACATGTATAAAAAAATCATCACTTTCTTACCTAGGCGACAAAATAAAACATTCTTACCTCGAATCGGCTACGAAAGGATCAAGTTTCTAACCGGCTACTGGAAAAAAACGTATTTTTATTTGTGCATTTAAGTGTGTGCGATGCGTTGACCAATATTGACATTTAATAAAGATGTATCACACTGGCATTGTTTAAATTTACCGTTCCAATTATATTTTATTTGCATGTAAAGGTACATATACATAAAGAATTGGCTATATTGAATGTAATAATATCATTTGCACTCCACCCGGGCCTCGTCGTTTATATTACTTAGTAAATATCGTCAAGCATACGAAAAAATTAACAATTCTACATACGCAGAAAAGTGTTGAAAGAGTATCTGAGAAGGTTTCGTTGGCATATTTTCAAATACAAAGCAAGACGAAGAAGTTCCCCGTTTTACGGTCGATGTACTCCATGTTACGTTCGCATGTTAATATTTACAAGAATGTAGACATATCAAAATGTGTGTAAGCTTTTTCAAAACCTTCATCAGCATGCAAACGTCTTTGCCATCGCAACTAGTGCATGGATAAGTTTCCTCGAGAAAGTATCTTGATTTACGACCAAGAAACCTTTAACATCCCTTTCTTACGTATCGCAATACAAAAAATTGCCGAAAGTGATTGCGACTTTTCTTTAACTGCCAAAGCTCCAAGAAGGATGGAAGTTTCCTACTGCAGCCTGGGGTTATAGTGATACTTCTTCGATGGAAAATAAGATTCAGGTTGCACAAATTACGAATTCGTTGCTGAGGATGTAATAAAAACTCAATAAATGCTTCTACTCATAATTTGTCTGGAATACAGAAAATGTCCATGACTCGGCTCAGATTTCTGTAACGGTAGACAATAATTACAATAATCATTATAAACAAAGCCATAATTAAATAAATGTGCCTGCAAGTTATGCCTCTGCGCTATTATATGCACTATTTTTGTATTAAGTACTTTTATATATTTCAGATTTCATAATATTCCTTAAAAAGATCTCTAACCTAGTTGTCGTGGCATTGCCATCGATGTTTAGGAATTAAATAATAAAATGTTGCGTATTGTGATAGATCACGCCTTAGCGTGTGGAAAAGTACATACCTATTTCCTACGTAAAATAAAAAAAAAATCCCTTTTACGAGTAGCGTAAAAAGATCAAATTTAAGGATTTGTATAACACACTTTCTGCTTGAATAAGTAATTCGTATGACATTGGAATCTATTTCTTTTAGAAAAATGTTAAAAAACAGCCGATGAAGAAGCAATTGTGATGAATTTTAATGCAGTAAATACCTCATATTTACCTGACAAACGTAACAATATCTGAAAGAGCTTGACGAAATGCAAAACTTCCGGTATCGCCGGTCTCAATCATTGAGCTTGCATAATAAAAGAATTTTCGCTTAACATTTTATGTACATATTTTATTAACATTTAAGAAATTCTGATGTGATACGCTTGACTTCCCTATTGGCCAGTCTGTAGGATAAATTTGCTTGATCTTATTATCTTCGGTTACACTGGAAAAATGGCTGAACCAATTATATTCGTTTTGTAGCAAAGTGAAGCTAAAATCTTTATTAAAGCTGAACGTTTCTCAATTTTTCAATGAATGAACGATCTTGTTTTTGAACTTAATTAAATAGACTCGTTAATTTTTTTGTTATCGCATTTCATAATGTTGGGAAACTTTTAGAATTCCGCGTAATGCTTCGATTCGTAGATTATTAAGCTCAAGTGTTAACTTTGTGTGTAATTCCTGGAATTGCTGTAGGGAGAGTAGACTGTAACTTCGCTAATTGATAAACCGATTTTTAAACGAGTCCTAGATTAGTTTTTCCTGTTCTAATCTAGATTTGATTAGGCACGAATACAAATCTAATTGTAGGAAATTTCTGCTAGATATTCGAACAAGTACTCCATTCTAATTCAGTATTCTTATTTCCTGTATTGAAAAGTAAACCAACAAATTTGAACCTTTTACAAGCCTTTTAAGCAGGTTCTGTCTTATGACGAATAAAAGTGGTTTCCAGGATACTTTATACTCATCACTAAAGCTCTCCACTTTCCGTACGTTTCACGAAATTAGCAAAAACTAGACAAACTCGTTGTTTTGTCGACTCTCGGGGAAACCAGTAGACTACACGAACCCATTCTCATGAGACAAATATATACGAGTCTGTCTGGTATCTGCAAATTTCGTGAAGTGCAAGGAAAGTGGCGAACTTTGCTCATCATTCTAATATGAATATTGAGAAAAATTTGTTCAACAAAGTACACAGTAACAGTGCATTTTCAATTCATTTTTTAATATCACACTACGCGCTTCTTCTTAACCGGGAAAGCGATATGAATCCGCATACAAATTAATATTTAATTTTGCAAATACAATTGATCCAATTTGGCATGCATTGGAAATTGCGAACAATATCATAAACTTACTTAGAGGATGGAAAGCGTTTATCGAATGCAAGAATATCAACTGTTAGTTTGGGTGTTATTCAAGGACCCGTAATGCGCCCAATCATATTATTACATATTTACTGTTTTAATAGATTTCCTTATTATTATCAACTACACTCGTGATACTTCAACTATAGTCAGCGGCTTTACAAATGCTGAAACTATAGAAAAAGACAACTTGGTCCTTAAAAGACTCTACCTGTGGTTTTCATCCGACGAATTGCGTTTGAATCCTACTAAGACCACAGCAGTTCTCTTCCACACTACAGACGATAATAACAAACAGCGCTAACATCAACAGAACACATCAGAAAATCCCTAGAAACAGTAACCAAAAATATAATGCTAAAATAGCTTAGCTTCCTCATGGTATTGATGGAATAATTGACGGCAAACGCAACAAAAGGAGAGAAAAAATACACTGAACGGCAGACATGCTTTTCTTTGGCACTAGAGGGCGCCAAGAAATGTCGACTTTGTCGTTTTGTCGCTTCTTGGCAAACATTGCGATGATTTGTGTCACCAATTGAGCCAAGGGATATTTTAAATCCGTGCTTTTCACAATATTCTTGATAAAACTGTTTTAAAAATGTTCTCATATATACAATCGAAATTGATGTACGGTGTAATATTTTCGGGAAACTCCCTCCGTGCATTGCGTATTTTTAATGCAAAAGCGATATCCGATGCATGATGAATTGAAACCCTAGCGTATTTTACGGGTCGATATTTTTTAGTTCTGCAAATGGAAAAGACCTACAGGGCACTAACATGATGTAAAACAAGGTGTTACATATATATGTAGGAGCCACTCCATTCCATCAAAAGCTTTGAGGAGAAGGAAACACAGGAACCCTGTGTAAATATTCGTCAAGAAGTATTATCTGCAAGGCATGTTCCGAAATCCACGCATGGTAATAATTTGTGTTTATCTGTAAAATATTGGCAAAAAAACAGCCTTTGCAGTTGGTACAAGCATACAGTTATGTAACCAAGAAGACGTGTACCAGGGAACATTGGCTACTTTAACAATCTGGAAGCCATAGATGTCTTTTTCCCTCCATACATCGGAGAGAGTGCGGCTGGTAGAGCATTTCATGCAGCTACCATCAACCAAATCGATCAGGCATTGATAATTATCTACGCTGATGCTATGAAAGTAAATAATAGTTATTGTTCGGGTGCCATTTTCAATGCTTCAGGCAAATCTTTCCGTATAAGGCATCCAGTCTCTACCTTCTCAGCAGCTCGAAGGCTATTGTATCAACAATGAACTATATTCAAACCAACAGCATCAAGAATGCATGTATTATGTTTGATTCGCAAAGTGTATTACTTGCCACAGATTCAATCAAAGATATTAATGGTCACCTATAATTAAAAACATACACACCTAAAAAGGATTACATTTGAAGGAAGTAAAGTGCGCTTTTGTATATACGCAAGGGGATATATTCTATAATCAAAAAAGTCGCTGGCTTGAAAAAAATACTAAATCCAAGAAAGCGGTTCTTTGTCTTGACGTAAAGGCTTATTACTTTATTAGTATTCTTCCTTCGCTTGTTTCTCAGCAATTTGTCTTGTTGTATCGGCGCCACTCCTTCTTCTCAGTAATTTATTTAGACGATTATAACACAATTTCACAACTTGTAACTGTCGGTGGTAGTCTGGATCTTGCTCCATCTTCCTCCACTATCATTTCTTTCGAAATCTTGCTGAGATCTTCGTATCTGGGTGTGCAGGCCTTAGAGTCTTTCTCTGCTGTGTTCTTAAAAAAAAAAGGTAGGTGTTAGCATGTTATGAGTGGGTGATACCTATGCCAGCCTACTCAGGTAGTCGTAGGTGGTCTTGTGCTTCGCTCCGGAAAAGATTCTTCGGACGATGGCGTTCTGCATAACAGGGTCCTCGCTCGTTAGCGTCTTCTCGAAGAAGCTTTTGTTGAGCCATGCCAGGAATTCCTGCAGCTTCTCAGTCTCGCTCAGATATGACAGTGTCCAGCGAAGTGCGTACTTGTAACTGTAGTTAATGCTATTTAACACATTCACTTTTGTATTCATTTTAGTATTGAGTATATTGAGTACAGCAGATGATGTTATAAACCATCAACGTTTCATTCTTGAGCTCCAACTTACCAATACGAAATTAAAAGATTTGTTGATTTGATCTTATTAATGGGTACCGTAAGAATGCCGTATACACCAAATTACTAATCTCGAGGGAGAATATTTAAAAGTTTTATAGTTATTGATAGTACAACTCTTCTTAATTTCCATAAGACTATTGCTTGTGACCTTTGTGGAACAAAAGCTGCTACAGATTTAAAGGAAAATGCGTACAAAATTCAATTAAATAATGGTAGTACAGTATTTATGCATTCCTTTCTCTTATTTTTAGGCAAAAAGCCACTAGACATCATCAGGAAAGTCATGATAGTTCCGTAAACGCTTTAAAGCGACCACCATCGTCCAATACCACATAAAAATCTTGCATCTATGCATCTACCAGTGTCGTTATCCAACTGCGCTCTTCCAGAAGAAGCTTGGCCTAAGATATCCAGGATGTGCGACCCTACGTCAGGCGGATACAACACTCAGGAGCTATGGTGGATGGAAAGGCTAATACATGACATTCAAGCCGAGCATCCAGGCGAATTAGTGAGAACCGGTAGCCCTTACTTCTTGTGTTCGGCGTTGCCGACGCACTGGCGTTCGAATAAAACACTGCCGGTCGCGTTTAAAGTGGTAGCATTAGGTGATATCGGAGATGGGACCGTAGTGACTGTAAGAGCGGGCAATGACGAGAACTTTTGCGCCGAATTAAGGAACTGTACCGCGGTGATGAAAAACCAAGTGGCCAAATTTAACGATTTACGATTCGTTGGAAGAAGTGGAAGAGGTAAGTGATTGGTAAATGCTTGTTTCTAAAAATGATGCGATAATAAATGTCTCTCTCTTTGACGTGTACTTATTGAAACTGCAAAATCGGCTTTATTAGTTCAAGTGGTGTTAATGTATTAAACTTTGTAGTTAAATTAACCACCATCTACCATTCCTGTAAGAGTTTAATTCGGGTTAAAGAAATCTGTTTATAAAATACAGTCATTTGATTGAGACGCAAATTAAAAAACAAAAAATATATCAGTGAAGTAATGGTAATGGTTGAAGGAAAATCGTAATTAGATAACATTCTACTTAACCAAAAAATTGAAAGAAGTTTATCAAAAGCAGTCGTTGTTAATACTAAGAAAAGAAAAAGTAAACATTATTATTCCGTACTGGAAATGTAATATTAGTTTGAATTTTTACTCGATAATTGCTGTAGATACCGCCAAATTCTTTACTTTGAAATAATTTATTGCTAATTTTCTAAATCCATGTTGAAAATATTTACGTTTGTAAATAAAATTGAAAATGAAATTGTAGATTGAACAAATTGTTTTGCTTCTACATATTTCCTTAGCTTTCGAAGTCGATGCATTCACTAACAACAATTTTGTACACAAGTAATGAACATCATATTTAAACTATAATAACAATTAATTAATTAATTAATTGAATAATTTAAAGAATCCTAAATTTTATAGAGAAAAAAGAAAAAAAAACAATAATTGTGTAAAAATGGTACAAAAAAACTGATTTTGTTCTGAAAAACTAAAACTGATGGTTAAAGACACAACGTCTAATGACTTCTTGCGTATCTCCTTGTGACGAATGCTACTTATTTTCTCCTCTACTATAAACAAACGATATGGAAAGTAATCAGCTGACGTACATTTTAATATACATCAATGAAAATAGTGAAAACCATGAATCTTGGTAATTTCGTAATAATTGTTTATGACGTATACAGTGTCTGAAACAAATTTAGATATACCAACCTTGTTGCAATGAATGTATATACGAAAATAATTGTGTGGTGCGGAGTGTGCCCGATACTTTTCTGTTGTTTGCAAGCTTTTTTTCTATTAACATAGCTTTCGTAATAATGCATTACTTCATTTGTACTTATGAAAGTGAATAAGCTGAGCTTAGTCTTAATGTAAAATTAAATAGTATATCACTTTAATAATATTCTTCTTATAACACCTATTTTTGATCAAAATAAATATAAATATTAAAGCAAGAAACATGAACGTGTTTCGTAAATAGAATGTATCTAGTCTAATATGTTATCCACTCATGATAAATTAAACTCAATTCGACATTTTTATTTTATATGTGTAAGAGAAAAAAATATACTGTAATACGTCCATGAGGTTCTCTGTCACCAACGCCGCGCTCACATCTCTTCTTGTTATTTCACATTGTCTACCTATCGAGGATAAGGATCCTTCTAGTTGTAGAGAGCCCGATTCCTATTAGAAAATTCCTTCTTTTAGCCAAATATCTTTGGGGCGTAGAAATATGGGAAATAAAAAGTCCAACAACAATTATGGGAAAGACAGGCATTAAGTTCTTTGCGAAAAATTTCGAAATCTTCTTAAATTTTCTCCACGAAAAACATTACAATACATATCGTTCTTCTCCATAAGAACTCTGCGGTTATTATCTTCTTTAAACATAAATCCCGAAAGGTATAGTAAACATAATGAGGAAATGCTTGTATGTAAAATATTTCTATGTTCCATAACGCTCTTACTGTTACATGCATCTCTATAGAAAAATATTAAATTAGAACTGGAATTTAATTGCGCAAATTAACTTGCTATTCTTGTACATCTTATAAATTACTTTATAAACATCCATTTTAACTCTCTCTACCCTATCACATGTTTGAGGCATCACTCTTTACTTGTACAGAGCTGTTGAATTATATAATTAATTAAATTTGTGTGGTGCTGAGGTTGCCGATACTTATGTGTTGTTTACCACGAATACTTACTTGCTCTTCGAGCGATCAAGTAGCCGATAGAATCCTGGATTGAGATATGGGCTTTCTCATCAAACAAGCGTGATTAGTTGGCTTTAGCCGGTAGTTGGTTGGCTTTTCCAGGTTGTTAGTTGGCTTCTCCAGGTAGTTAATTGACTTTCCCGCGTAGTTCGGGAAACGTTTGCGCAGTCACCATAAAATAAATAAAGCTGTAATGCTTAACAAAAAATATATAATGAAGTTAGATGATAATCTGTAAAATCAGTAAAAAGAAAATATTATTAACCTAGACTAAAGGACTATAATAAAAGAAATTCAAAAATATTTCATCGACTCCGAAAATTAAGTTAATTGCAGTGTCCGAAGAAAGAAGTAGCACATCCCAATTTGAAACACAAAAATTTATATAAGTGCAGCAAATACAACGGGCGATCGTTACAATAAAATTTAAAAATAATAATAAATTATAACAAGACTCACTCGTGCCAGTTCGTATTCCAAGTCTAAGACTAACAATAATAATCAATCTTGAATTTGAATAATCTAGATCAAATTCTCAGAATGATAGCTAAACTTTCACTGGCACGTGGCAAAAGCTGCAACATCAATTCAGCAGGCAACAAAGTTTGAACAATAAAAATAATATTTTGTTAAATAGAAAGAAGAGATAATATTTCAGGAAAACACGATAGAAATTAAGATAAAATGTAGTATTTTAACGTGGATGACTTGAAATAAGAATATGAAACTTTTGCACACAACTTGGTGGCTGAAAAAAAATAGTTAACTTTAAAACTAAAAGAAATTAGAAATATCAGGTACAATACATTGTTAATAACAACACAAAATGTAAATAAAATGAGAAATAAGATGATATAATACGTAAAGCGGAACACTACTAAAGTTCAAGTCGCGATGTGCTTGCTTTAGCACAAGTGAGCGAGGAATTCAACTCAAGAAACTAGGAAAACTGAAAAGGGAGGAAAATGAAAGAGCACATATTACAACAAAAACTATACAAAATACGAGAATTCGTACATACAATGTTTACCAAAAGTAACAATACAATAATATCGTTACAACTTATAGTTCTTGAACATCTCAAAACTTACCACAAATTAAACGATTTACTTCACTGTAGCTCCGAAAATAACTTTTAGCAAAAGAAATTACGAGAATCAAATAAGAATAAATGTTTAAAGGTAAAGAAAGCGCCAATAAATAGTACTAAACAGCTCTTAAATATCAAACAAGCCGTATTCTCTGTATTATAATTATTGAGATTGTATGCACAGCTGTAAACATAATGAAAGCTCTTACCTATCGCATTTCTATTTCACTTCAACTACTTGATACTTAATAAAATATGGACGTACATATTAAGTAGCTAAGATGTATGTCATATATTTCTTAATTGTGTACGTATGTGCTTCCGCTTTTTACATATTACGCTTGTCTTTACTCTACCGAGAAATTTACAAAGATTGGTGCTTTTTACTGTATATTTCAATGTGCACAGAGTTCTCAATTGGCAGACTGCACTCCATGTAAAAACAAAAATAATGTGTATCTACATATGAAAACTTATATAGTTCATTCACTTTTGTGATATTCACATTATGAATATCACAAAAGCGGGAAAAGCTTTAATTATAATAGTAATGTTGGAATTAGGGTTTCTTCTCACATCATTCGACCATACAGTTGATAATAGGTATCCTACAAACGAGTGTGCCGACACTTTAGTGTTCTTTGCAATACAAATGAGTATATTAACATAAAAGCAACAAGAGTAATTAAGGCTCTATTTTCGTGGCATTGCAAAAAACATTTTCTGCACTTGCACATGCATCATCATCATGTATCGGAATGACTAGTCATATGTAAACAAATAAATAGCACTTACCCAACCGACGAAACATTTATTGAATTCAACATGGTGACTCAGTGATCGCCGAAAAAATTGCATTTTGTCGGCAGTGAATTACTGAATCAGATCGTTAGTTATGAAAGAGTAAAAACCGCGGCCGAAACCACGAAAACTTACCGAGAAAATGATCGTAATGTGAAATTTCACAGTTTGGTGAAATGTCAACGATACAAAACCGCACAAACAAAAACAATTCTATTTTAATTTGTGATAGTGGCATAATTTGCGCATCCGATAGCCCATTTTACGTACCGTTGTCGGTTCTTCAAATTAATTGCTGCGTTCGTGTATTATTTTACGTTACAGTTAAATACGCAACGCCACACAAAAAAACTGCTCTCCTTGAGCTGTACTCTTAAAAATAAAAGCGCGATCTTTTCGAGAGAGACGAAGATCGAATTCTTCGACTAATACTAGTTTTTACGGTCTTTGCGTATATTTTATGAAAGAATATATTTAAAGAATTTATATTGTTTCCGAATTAGATTTAGTGAACGGTTGTACACCTAATATTATTTGTTTTGAATATACTAGCTAGGCTAATTTGCCAATATGACACTCTTTATCTTTAGGAACATGACAAGCGCGGTTAGAACGAAACGCAAAATGGTTTGTTCGTATTTTCAATCGGATAAATTTAACTAACCAATAATTAAAATCGATATATTTATTAAAATAATAATATGTATTTATCTCATACAGATATTTACCCAATTACAGGAAATACCAAAAAATAGTATGACAGTTACATATAAAAAAGAAAAAAAGGAAATAAACGAAGTTGTTACTATACAGGCTGTATTGTCAATTATGCCACAAATTTTGGCCGAAAGCTCCAATACGTAAGGGAACGTTGATATGAATTTTTAAAGTTATCTACCCTTATTATTTGACTATCGCTGATATTGCGCCCCGGCTGGCCTATTTATTAAATCCAGAGGTAATGCGTGATTTGGCGCCGAGTGAAAAAAGTAGCAGTCCCTTTTGATGATTAAATGTATACAAACATATAGTAAATGTATTTTATCTATCCACTACATTAAATTAAATTTCTATACAAGATTGTACTGGGAAAACGAGCAAACAAAATGATCTTATTCATAATTCCTAATCTTTCTCAAGATGCCGAAGTCGTAAAGTCTACTTCGCTTACACTTTTCCTTATCGCTGGTCGAATCTGCAACCAAACAAACAGTTTTTAAAATGCAGGTAAATAGCATTTTTTTGCCATATACCTATCACAGGGGCTTCAAAAATAAGATTATATTTTATTATCCAGAAACAAAGAAACGCTAGAGTTAAGTTTCTTAGTGACTTAGTTTATTCTTACAAATTTGTGGCATCACTTAAAAACATCCTGTCTTAGAATGTTTCATTATTTGTCCATATATTAACTGGAGAGTTCTTGACTCAAAATATAACGAATTAACCCAAAACACTTAGAGGGAATGTTCCTCTTAACTAAGATAAGTATATGTTGTTGTAGATTTCCGCGGTCCTTGCTTTCTTTTAAAAAATTTTGGTTTCCGGGTTAAAACCGTGTTGCAATTGCCATTGCCATGAGTCTGCCAACGTTTTACTCTCAATTGAATGGAGCTTCTTTTGGGCTAAGGTTAGCTAGAGGGCCGGAGCGTGCGACATGGATTGTGATAGGAGGAATTTCCACTGAAAACGTAACGCGTAACCATAGTCTTTATTGAGATCGTTGGAATGTTCGTAGATTTCGATAGCTCCTCGGGTTTTTCTAGAATAATAATACTGTTCACGGGGCAGAAGTTTGGTACCGGGTTACTCGCTTGTGCTCGGCTAATGCAGAATCGGTTATCCGCAGCAATCCAGTGCAACGCTCATGTTTCGCTACACGTGTGCTGACCGACCACTTTATTTTTCCCGACGTGAGTGTGAACTTGTATGTACCACTTCTGAGTGTTAATTTTGACACTCGACCTTTCACTGTGTAAGCTTGATCGTAAAAGTTAATAAAGTAACACGAACTTCTCATATCTAATTTGATCTTGAATGAACTATGAAAATATATTCATAGTCGTAAGAAATGAGGAGATCAAATTAACACTTTGAGAAATTATCATTAAGACAATTGCAGCGGGCTGTCTATATGGATATTGAAAATCCACATCTCTTCAGAGGAGGCACTTGAAGCACAAATTTAGGATAAATGTTTAGTGTTAACTTTTTACAAGTATTGTAGTAGTGCTCTTAGAATTACTTGCAAATTTAAATGGTATTTTATACTTACAATTTCTCCAAACTGCACTTTTTAGTGGTGCGAAATTATTTAAAGAAAACGAGAACTTTCCAGAGAAATTTCCATTGTCTACTGAGAATCTCGATTTCAACCCTTTAGATTTATATTTATGGGAATAATGAAGATATGAAGCAACAACTAATTCCTTATTCACTTGAATATTGCTATAATAAAACATTAATGTTACTATTTCATTTTGCTATAATACTCAAAGCTTTTAATGCTCGAAGAAACGAAAAAAATATCAAGGATACACCTATCATGATTTACACATATTAAAAAAAAATTCTAATCCATGAATATTCTACAGGTACACAGCTGGCCAAGCATTGTCTTGCCACGAATAGGCAACCGAATCATTTTCAAAAGCCCATGTTTCGTCTAAATAGATTAATAAACAAACTGTCAATGGTTGGGGCTCAAATTCTTAATATATGATTCCAAAAAATAAACTCTACCATTTGCTATTGAAAAGCTTATATTAACATATCAGAAGTTACGGCAAATCCAAAACCAATACATAACGTTCGCCCTAGTTACAGCGATATAGTTGGAAGAAATAATTTCTTGCTTCTCTTCTTTCAACGAGTATAATGAAACCATGTCTCACCAATAGGTCTCATATGTAAGGAATACCAAGGATAAGATAGTTATCGTCGCTTCTATACGACAAGCATTTCGAAAATTTACGCTGAATCCGTTCCAGGAGATTGATTTGAAAGCCATAAAATGGATACTAAGCAACAGTAGTGTATTTAAATAGAGGCAAAGAAAGGGCTTTTAATTGCTTCAATCTTAACGAAGCTTTTTGAAGTACAAAAAATAAATCCTAATGATATTGAAGCAGCAATTGTAATATCAGTAACATGATCTGGAAAGATAAATTTTGATCTCTTGAAGTTGGATAGTGGTTCAGGCCGACAAAAAAATAGAACAATCACTCAATTGTTTAGATTCTGAGCTTTAGCAATTAAATTATTGCTTCATCAGAGGATACCAATAAATTCATTGCAAAAGCTCAGAATCTAAACAATTGAACAACTTCAAGAGATCAAAATTTACGTTACTGAAAACACAAATTCTGTTTCAAAATCATTAGATTTATTTTCCGTGCTTGTAAAATTTTACTTAACATTGGAGCAGTTGAAGGGCTTTTCTTTGCTAATATTATTTCCACATTTAGATGCGCTACAGTTGCTCGATATCTTCAAAAAATCCACTTTTGCTTTAAGAACTGTTTGAACAACTCGGGACATCTTTCGATTAATTTTCTTAATGTAACACCTGAGATGTTGTTCCATTCTTGTTGGAGAGTATTCAAAAGTTATTCCTTGGAAGTAGGACCGACAATTACGACTCTCATATCGATCTCAACCCACAATAGCTTGAGTTGAGATAGTTCAGATTGGGACTTTGCGGCGAGCATGTCGTAATTTATAAAAGATTCGCTTCTTTCTACTCATACAGATACCGTGTATATATGCTTCGGATCATTGTCGTGCATACAAGCGAAATTCTCGCTCTCTCTCTATCATCTCACAAACACCCCCCTGCTTCTAAGGAACACTTTAAATATTGATTCATCGCTTCATAAAACACTTTTCCACTTTCTACTGTCCAGTGCTGATGTTTTCAGTCCTACTGCAGCCGCTTCAATCGGTTATTTCGGAGTAGCAATGGCTTGTAAGCTGCCACGTGGCCGTTTAAATGCCCTCCCGCTAGCTGTGGTCCGCGATTGAATTCGCTTACTATTTCTGGTACAGTTTTTCTGCTATTTCTTTTACTTATTAATTGTAGTAGATGGTCATCTTCTGGGGTGTTTATTTGTGATTCACCTGGACAGTCACGGTCTTCGAAATCGCTTGTTTGCTGACATCGACAAATTGTTTATTTTATTGCCAACGCGGCTAGGTTTTATTTTTCACGGACTTGTCGGCTAGAATAACCTTCTTCGTGTAAAGTTATTAAGCTGGATCGTTTACCAAAACCTATTGATTTACCACAGGGTACTTCGAACACTGTTATTACCTTACAGTGCCGCTTATCCCAAGAATATTTAAATAAAAGCTAAAATCGCATTAAAACATTCTAAATTGTTAAGCCGGTTAAAGACGAGCCGCTAAAGAAGAGAGAGGGGATATCATAAAATCTTTACCTGCTTGGTTCCGTCGATAAGGCGTTCCTAATAAATAGATTAGAATAATTGGGTGCAAATGCAATTAGGTATTCGGGGTCATAAAATGTGTAATTTTTTGCGTTGGTAGGAATTGCATTAATCCACTATCTCGGAAGTGGGGAAACGATAACGGAGGCATACCAGGTATTACTACTTGACAAACTGAAGACAGAAATTGCGAAAAAACGGCCGCATTTCAAAGAAAACTTAGTTTCCATCAAGACAACGCATTGTCTCACGCTTTTGTTGATCCTATTCAGACGTCCTTGCTCCCAGGTACCTTTTTTCCTAGCCTCAAAAATTCGCTCGGAGGACAAAGATTTTCACCGAATGAGGAGACTATCACATTTGTTAACGTCTATTTTGCCGAGCATGCTGCTAACATCTATTTGGACAGATTTAAGAGATGCGAACATCACTATAGACTTAGGTATGTGGTTCGGTAATAAACGGCCACTAATAAATACATCTCCCAGTTGGTTAACGCGTCATTTAGCCTATGACAAAAGGAGAAAATCACTTGATTGAAACGGCAGATTTAAGACACATTATTGTTTTATTATTGTACAGATGCTGTGTGTTCATTAATTATAGTTGTAAAACCTTGTAAGGGTAATAATAGACATTATTCCATGGAGACTTCCTCTGCAGACTCTAATGAGGACCAACACTTTGTGTGGAACTGCAATTGACAATAGGAGTTTTAAAATAATCCATTTATTATTATAAGTGATAATATGTGCTAAACTGGAATAATCTATAATTATTTATGTGTTAAACTATTGATCGTAGCTCAATTGACATGTATTTAAAAAAATGACAAATTCGATATATTTTACGCTTGCTAGTGCAACGTGACATATACGGTAGCATAAGTAGTGTGTATCGTTATTTGTACTGCCCCGAGTATCATATTAAACCAAGTAATATGCTTCGTAATGAATACTTGCGGTAGCGTTTCTGCATAGTATTTGCAACAACTCTCTTTTTCACTATTAATGGCTTACTAGTTTTTCTTAAAGCTAAACAAAAAATTGCGGTACAATTCACTAAAGAACAAATGTTTCTAAATTGAAGGTATTCTAAAGAATCTTTCTCGGTTTTTACTTTTATTACATTCATTTTGCTCAATGGATACAATCAACCCGAAACGATAATAAAATTTTATCATCTTGATGAAAGCCTTTACCAAACTATATTACGTAGAGGATAAGGAGATAAACAAGATAATTATTATGGCGTAAGATGCATACACTACAGGAAAATTACTACCTACCTGTAATTGGATGTAAGCAAAACAGTTCTACACATAATGTTTAACAGTCTGGGGAACACCTAGTAACAATGACTAGACTTTTTTCGAGAAATGCAATCCTTTGAGACTAATGAAAACAGAGAATGAAATGCTCGAAGTGCCTTACCTTAACAAGACCATTATCAACGTTACCTTCAAATTCGAGCATTAATATAGCTAAACTAAGAAAATGGTGAAATGTGTCTGATTATCCACGTATTACTCACTAATCAGACATTTATCATCGCCTTATACAATGCCTTATACAGGTGTCCACTTAGTGTGTGGACGGAAGAAAATTTTTTCTTTGAGCAATTCAGAAAAATGGTTTTCAAATTAAAAATACTCGGAGACAAATGCTGCGCATAAAATTAAATTCACAGCATATCCAGTTTTCGCTTGGTTTCCTAAATGGAATATGCTGTATATAATTATGATCTTAGATGCCTCTCTTCAATTCATGGCAACTTTCATCAAATTCCCTATACTTATCCTAACCTTAGTTTTTGAGATATCTGACATAATTTGTGATTTTTGCGAAATGTCGCTGTTTCTTTAACTGCCGATATCTTAAGCAACTTACGCTAGGGTGGTGATCCGAATTTTGTTTTCGATTGAGTATTTCCTGGAATTTTTAGTAAGACATCGAAGATTTTTTTTATGTTTACCAAGTCCTACAAGATAGCCATCGATATTGTTGCCAAGTTTGATTTATGTTGTTTCAATTTTTTTATGGAACAACCTATATATTTTTACAAAATATAACAGTCAGGCTCTTAGAATCTAGAATGTTTTCTGTAATCACTATACGTAAAATGTGTCCTCAGTGAATTAAATATGCCTAAAGCTCCAAATGAACAAAATTCGAATCACCGCCCTATAATGTGTAAGACGTTCACAATATCGGCTGTTAAAGAAAGCGAGAATTCAAAAAAATCTCAAAATATGTCAATTATCTCAAAAACTAAGATAGGTATAGCGATCTATGGCATCTAAAATCGAAATAATATACGGGCCGTTCCATTAAAAAGAATCTCATACGCAGCGGAAACTGAACTGTATATTTGGATATAATTTTATGTTGTGCATATTTGTTTCCGAATATCTTTTATTCGAAAACAATTCTTTTTACTTGGTCAAGAAGACAATTACCATCCACAATAAATCAAATCTGTGGTGTCAGTTTCTGCGTATGACGCAAGTCTTGTACCCATACGTAGCTGACATTGTTAATAATAATTGAAAATAAAATTAGTAAAATAGCTACTGATTCATATTGCAAGGTATTTGCGCAAGTACCAGCTTCAATGTTAAAACTATACGCAATCTATAGGTCGTAAAACAGAAGAAAAATGTCCTTGGACGATTTGAATTCAACGCCACACAAACCACATGTAAATACATACAATAATTATTTAAACAGAAGTACCTACTGTGGGCTTCGCGAAAACTGGAATATTGTTTTGTAACTTGGCTAATCATTTCGACGAAAACCTAAAGTTATTCCAAATTAAATCTATTACATGATTACGCCATTCTGGGCAAGACTGACCAAGCGTAGCTCACGTACATCTTCTATATTAATATGCTGCTACTACCTGAATCAAAGTTAACTTGCATTACACTTAACAAGGACGAACTGAGATCACCCAGATGACATATTAATATGTACTACGCATTGTTTCTTTCGCGGAAAAGCATTTTGTGTGGGTGAAATGAACTTTGAAAATTAGAAGTTTTCCAATCTACCTATGCGCATAACTTGCTAACGGTAACAGGTATATAATCTTTTTGTGTGAATACAGAAGCTATTCGTTCTTTAAGAACCTATTGAAAGCTTTTGCGGTATGTTTAGGATCTTCGTCCGGTTAAAACACGAATCGTTCACGTCCTGTACTCTTGCAAATATTTCAAATAGGCGTCTTTTGTTAATGTTCAGTCAATCTTAAGTCTTGTAGCAATTCAACCACTACCAAAGCAACTCTAAACTTTAGTATTACCACCGCCAGCTTTAATAGTTTTAGTAACACATTGCTCTTTGATTCGTTTCCTAATTCAGTGTCACACAAACTATTTGGAACCACGCACTGAAGCACCACCTACCATTCTCCGTGGTATTTAAGCCACCTTATTCTGTTCCTTTTATGGTCAGCCGTGAAGCGGAGTTTCCTAGTAGCTTATAGAACTCCTTGTACCTGTTCTCGCCAAATAGCGTTTCATTGTAGATACGTTTATTGCCCAACTGTGAAATCCGGAATTGTTGGTGACAAATGGCCAACAAATGATGTCTAGTTGAAAGATAACTATAATTTAGCTAAAAAGAATACAAAACTCGGATTAGCGAGGCAAAAAGAGAATTCTGTTGTATCCAGCTAGATGCTGAACTAAAAACAGAAACAACTTTGTACGGTACAGGGTCAAAGAAAGAAGCGTCGGTTTCATGAAAACCAATGGAACTCAAATCAAAAATCAATAATCAAATCTTAAAGGATGAAAAAATGGCTAGAGTTTCCAAAATTTTTCACATTAGAAACAAAGAAATTCATTGACAAATTCTACAACTGCTAAGTGCACTACAGCCATGTGTACGTTCAATTTTTATTTTCATATGGGTTAACCAGCAGGAAGTGCTGTGTAGATATAAACAATTTAGGGCGTAGAACCGTTGGCACTTATCATTAATGAATCAATGAGATGTAGTGTATTCCCTAATGACTTGAAGGTTGAGGCTGTTGTGTTTGTACCTAAGAAAGGTGATCCCCAAGAGCAACTATAGTTCGGTAACTATATTAAATATATTAACAAAGTTGATTGAAAGTGTAGTGAAAGAGCGAGGGATGAGTTTTCTATGTAAAGAACAGCATGGTTTTCGGACGGGAAGTCTACTCAGACTGCTATGTCGGATTTTTGCAGTTCCACCTGTGGCGTTGAAGACAGAAGATCTTGGTATTAGAGAAATCTTTCTAACCTCATACATGACGCCCAGAAAATTAACTGTGAGAGGTCGAAACTATCTATGTCTGGGGTTATCAGAAGGATCCGTAATGGCCCCCTTGTTATTCTGTTTATGCATGAGCATGTCGTACTTCCTGTCTCCGCTGGCGAAGTACATTGTACGTCGACGAGACCACAATCATCGTGAATGGGAATAGTGTGAGAAATTTGGAATTAAAATTGAGCGTTGCAGTGGAGGAACTTTTTACCTGGTGTAATATCAATAGATTAATTATCAACGTCCACAAAACTCGTGAAGAGGATCGTTCAGCTGAATGTGCGCTTAAGTAGCGAGTTGTTGCGACAGTCCGATTCCGGTAGATTGCTTGGCGTGCTCCTAAATGTTAACATGAATTGGAAAGGCCACGTGAACCATGTTTGTGCCAAGACGAGTTCTATCTTTTGGGCAATATTGCTACTCAGAGACACACGAGATCATCAGGCCCGTTTTCGCACATGACATACAATGTTGTGGTTTGGAGTCGAGCGGCTGGCCGGGAGCGAGTACAGATTTCCCAGAAATGAATTCTAATAATTATTTTCAGGCTAGAAAGGAGGGAGGCTTGCAAAGAAATTATTTACATATACCGATGCATCGAATATGTAATAAATAACGCATCAGATAACTGCCTATCAAGGTGGCACGAGACATGGTGATCTTTTAAGAACTCAGCCACATAAGATTGCTCTATTTAAGAAAGAACCGACATACGCTGGCGAGCATTTTTTATAATAAAGAGAGAACAATATTTTACCGTTTAAAGCGAAATTAAAGAAGCATCGTGTATACCAACCCTGGCCCTGTGTTCTCTTTCGTTTCAACATGCTTAAGTAATAGCGATGGAATGAAAGAAAGAAGTAAACTTTCACGATCTCCTTTGCTACCGACTTCAATAATAATAACTTGCGCGGTTTAGTCGGTTCACAGCTAACAAGGTATAAGATAAGAATAACCACTTTAAATACACTCCTAAGCACCTTTCCCCCTCAGACGCAGTAATAAAGCTAAAATAATCTTTTAGTTTAGGGATACTTTTTAATTTTTTTAATAAAGGTTACATTGATAATTACACTGCTTGATGTTATTTCCCACTTTTTAATAATTCTTATATTTAGAGATGCTTAGTAACTACCCAGTTAATAATAATGCAATTTCCCAATACACATTTTAATGTTTAATGCTTACAGCTTTGAAGTTTCCGAAATTAGCTAAATAATTACTGGTATGGGAGTTATAAACAACTGTTACCTGGTAAAACGCTTCACTTTATCTACTTATTTATAGCACACGTCAAATTAGACATTCGAACATTATCAGTTAGTCAACCAGCTCATTCATATTACTTAATTTATTAGATTTTCCGGAAGTTTTTCTGCAGCTCTGACACCGATTCCATAAAACATACGCGATACTGATAAATTACCCGTCTGGGAGCACATTAGTACCGTAAGCTAGAAAACAAATAGCGACTGCATAGTTTTGCATTATAGTAATTAACAATAAATAATGACCGTAATTATTGTGAATCAAAATATGTGGAAAATATAATCCAACACTGATCATGTTGGCTTATTTGAAATAAGCAATTAACAGAAATATGTCATACGTTGACACCGGCACAGTCAAACTGAAGCGCAAACCCGCTGCGAGAGCAACCGCTATACCTAGCACATAGCAGATATTAATATGTATTGTCGGTTACAGTTGTGTAATTAGGAAATTATTTAACAGATTTCTGCCCGACCATTTTATCACTATATCGTGTCTGGGTCCTCTGGAAAACACAAATTCGATGCATTCATATCCAAAACTACGAGCGGGCGTCAGATAAAATATTTGCATGTTAATAATAATACCTACAGTCACTACAAAACCCAGTGGACTGCACTCAACATCTATCAGTGATCAATTCTAACGTGGATGTTACTGAGACGATAGTGCACCATGGACCTCAGAAACAAGAGGCTAATATCGCAATTTACCACAAGACCCATTATGACGCATGGATGCCTTGCATGGTGCACCGCAGCGAATCGCCATATGAGGAATCTGGAGGCCCAACAAAACAAGACCATCAGGACCATAACCGTCGTGCCCTGGTATGTCAGAAATCAATAGCTGCACTTAGATCCACAGATGACATCGATGCGAGGGCTTCACGAGAGGCGCTTTTCAACATGTCAGGGACTCCAGTAACCCGCTGATCAGGAAGAAGATCAAGCCGCAGGACAGACCGCCTTCTCCGGAGATCCATATACCAAGGATCGAAGATGTTATTAGGGAGAGTGATAAAGAGGAAATGGAAAATGAATAACCAACGACTTAGTTAACCCCGCAACACTCAAATGAAGAGGATGCAGTTCACCAACCCCAAGCAGCGTGGTAGAAGCTGTATAAAAGCAGACTAAAGAGCTCAAAGACATCAGTCTGCCCTAGAAGGAAATGAAAGGCCTTAGTCAGTGTCTGAACACAACAATTCAAACAGCCAGAATAAGCTAAGAATAGTGCGAGCGCAAGACATGAATGTTAAAACACCCTTCACTGCAAAAGTGTAACCAATGGTTACAGTCAAGAACGGGGTAAAAAATATCATAGAATTTAGGCCACAATAGGTTCATTAGACATTCTTCTTGGACTGAAGAGTTCCACGCCGTCAAACAACCCGCTACCTCAGCATAAGTTAGGAAATAATCTAAGGGAAGCCCCAGGCATTTGCAAAAACAATATTCCGATGTTTGCAGTTAATCCGAACCTGAGGAGGTGCTTCTTGAACCGGTAATATCTAGACAGAATCCACATAACTATGTAAAGGTCTCTTTTCTACATCTCAGTTCCTTTGTTAATTCTTAACTCGTCCACGAAGGGACAAAGGTTGTCCTTATCGAGGACGGTCTCTTGATGTATAAGGCAGGGTCACCCTAGTCAGCTTACACGGTTTCTATGCAGTTGTATATCAGCTTCAACTTGGCTTGTGAGGAATCTAGTATCTTTAACACTGCTTGACCATCTGAATAGATAGCAACGAGTCGATAATTAGTCTCTTGCTTGTCTGTTTCCTCAAGATAACCGAGCATTGCCGCTATTTTTGAATATTGTACCGCTTTGATTTATACTTAGTTAGCTGCCCTTGGTCTTATTTTGTTGGTTCCTGCATTGTTTCGAATTTCTACCATTAAGCTGTCTGCGTACGTGATGGATTCTGCCTTATTTGGGGGACCATTTTTACACTCCCCTCTATCTGATGTTAGTGTTTTATAGTTTTTGTCAAACTGTATTTGGGACTGATAGCGTCACTTGGCCTCGATTATCGAAGTTTATTTCGAAACCGTTAGTATTAAGGTCCAAAATCACCAATGCCCATAGCTTTGCCACTCCACCATTGCGTGAAACCGAACTATACACATGTGTACGTGAGTGGATCCCCGTCGATTTATTAATACTGTCTCTGACCAGTCTACTGATGCGTTCGCCCCCTACATTCATACCTGTCCGTCTATCCTACATGTTACCCTTACTCAATTACGAATTACGAATTCATTTCAAATTAACGTAATCTGACGATGATGATTAGAAGAAAGAAGATATTTGCCATTATTATAAACATACGAAAATGTTAAACTATAAAATAAATTTTCTTTAAACATAAATAATGCGTTTTTTACAAAAAAAAAATTTACTATTTCCATATTGTATAACGGAATTAGCGCATACAAGATAAAAATAACCGATAAATGTTATTTCCTTCTGCTAGTATAAAAGAGGATATACACTAACGATAAAACCGGCGTGTTTTCATTAAAAACTTATCGAGTTAAAAGAAATACCACTTCCACCGTAATGAAAAAAGGTATCTGGCCACAACCGTTGAATCAAATGATTAAATTCTTTTCGAAAATATCAGTCAGCGGGGATTATATAATTTATGTTAAAATTGTATCATCGACCTTTTCCGAGAAATATCAAACTGAATCGACCGTCTAAATAAGATGGCGAATTTTATCGTAAATTCTACGTCGGTCACGTGTCCTTTACCCACCACTGCAAATTAAGAGAACACGCGGATATGTAAGTAATGTTTTTTATAGTTTCTAATAGAATACAGCTTGGCTTATTTTTGGTTTGAATAGGCACTAATTATATGCAATTATAAAGCTAGTGTCGCCATAATTATAAGGTTACTCACTATTTAAGCCAAGGGGTTTCTATTAAATTTCAAACGTTGAAGAAGTGTAAAGTAGCAATCAATATTGACTAACAAAAAACAGGTATTATGTAACGATTATTGGTTCTTCAAAGCTTTTCAACTTTTTTTCTATTTAAATAAATATTTTCAGCTTCTATTATATTTTGATTGAATGTAATATTACTACGTTAAAATATATTCTGTAACCCGATACTATTACCGTAAATGTCGTATGTTGTCATATATTCGCATTCCTTTGATTAAAAGTGCTTTGATAAAAGGATCCTAGTAAATTTTCTCAATCTTGCAACCTTCAAAATGGCACCATTCAAACGCATTGACTGAAGTGTATTTTCCTCAATGTGCCATTCCTCCATTTGAAGCTCCATTACTTATTTTATCTTTCCGACTTGTTAGCAAGTATGGAACTAGTCAATCTTTAAGCACTAGTACTTAAGCGCCATTCATTCGTTCGCTATCATACATCAAAATTACTCAAAATTCTATATGTGTTCTATAAGGAAAATACATTAATGAGGCAACTTGGCATTGATGAAATGTCCAAATGTAAGTAGTAACATACAAGCTGATTAATTCTCAACCCTCACCACAGGAATCTCGCTTATTATTAGTAGAGATGACCAAGACAGCTCAATTTATTACTTTTTTGCAGCGACTAGACAGACTCGTGTCTATTCGTCTCATAAGAAAGGGTTCGTCGATAAAACACGAGTCTGTCTAGTCGCCGCAAAAAAATAATAATTTCACCTGCCTTTGCCATCTCTAATTATTAGAGATAGGTGGTAGGTTTTACCTGTAGCACCGGTATTTGGTCTTGTAGATAGAAATTAAAAACACATATTCAAGGCCACCTTTGATCTTCTATTTAATGGTGTAGCAATATTAGTATAACAGTTCTTTCTGGCTATCACTAACTTTCTTATTTCTTACCGACCCCATATTGCATTTTGATATCGCCAGAGAGTCTCGAAGCATAATATGGAGCATAATATAAAAAGTTTTTGGCGAAAAATACATTTTACGATTAAACGCAGTGGCGTCAGAATTAAATATTCCCCAGACTCGTGTACAGAGAATTTGAAATCGACGAAAAATCTAAGCTAAACAACCATTCATGTTAGTAACAGCCTGGTGATAATTTAAGATTACTGGAGTACTGCAACTACTGAGTGGGAAGATTATAAATCAACGAATATTTCTTAAACAGAATAATCTAATCAGATGATGAATCAGAATTTACCGATCCTAGAATAGGGCAAAGTAGATCACGACATCGTTTTGGATTAGCCGTTTGCATGGGCATTTCGGGAAATCGCTTCATTGCATCAATTATGTATAAACACGTATACGTATCTAACTTTAGAGATAATATTTCATTAAATCAACTATAGTATTTATGGTGGCAACAAGATGGCACACAGTAGGATGAATTAAGAGATCAGTAGGCATCTATATGACTCTGTTAATTACCTGAAATTTTATTAGACAAGGTAATATTTTCAACCTATTATTATAAACTGGTACCGGTATATCCCATTTTTTAATGATCAATTATTATAATATTATTATTATTATATAATATACGTCAGAATATTGTTTTAATTTTTTGTTATTTTTCGTTATAAAGAAACGATTAAAAAGCAAAAACACTTTTATAACATCAATAATCAACATTTAAATAAATATCTTTATATATAATATATAAAAATTTCACCATGTATCTAATAATGCGAATTTGGTTCTTCTGCATCACTATCTGAAAAATCACTAGAATCCTTAGATTCTAGATAGTAATGTAGAGTAATAATAGTCTCTGGCCACATGTTTTATGGTTTTTGGATATTTAGTGAAGTTGATCTCAATGATAAAATGTAAGGGTCTGGTGTTAGTAATTGATGGTGCAAAAGGTCTTTTTTCTTAAGCGGCACCTCCGAAATTTCCTGAAATCCTTATTCCTCGCCTCCTGGGCTTGCTTTGACAGTTGCCCAATCGGTAATATTACCTGGTTTATAATTTTCTCTCAATGTATTGTTTGTCAAACGGGGTTGGACGGGAATTATGCATAGTTGTAAACTAGAATAGTTACAGATTAGCGCCAAATAATCGAATTCATGGCCAAATACGAACATGTTTTGAAAAATTAAGAAAGGCTCAAAATTCACAATAAGTAGGCATAATATAGAAACCTCTATGCGTAAGTAACTTTCAGAAATAAAATATTTTCGTTCCAGAATGTACTATTACGTTTGCACATGAAAAGTTGCAAAATTTGTAAGTTTTCAGAAAAAGAAAACAATAACACCATTGCTCAAAAAGTATTACGATAAGAGTATAGGAAAGAAAGGTTTTACATATGCATTTGAAATAATTTTTACAAAATTTATTTACAAGGGTCAAAGTAGATTTGTAGTTAAATGCCTACTTTTTCTCAAATTGCTCCACTGTGGGGGGCACCGGTTCGCAATGTGGCAATTGTGAGTTTCCAAACCGTTGGGTTGGAAATAGGAAGTATATGGCGCGCGAAGTCTTGACCCAAGTCCTCTGGATACAAACAACTGTTCAAAACGCCAGAAGGGGTGCGCAATTGTGCATTAATGAAAGTACCCAGGTATTTAAATATTTACCGTAGTAGTTGGTTAATTGTTTTATTTTCTACTATTATTATTTTTATTTTTTTATCATTTCTATTTATTCAAGTTCTAGATACAATTGTATCTCGTTTCTTTTCGTTGAAATACGACATTCTTCTATTACTAGTGAACATTCGTCAATTAAAGCATAATATCAGAAACATTTGTAATATGTTATATATGGTTGAAACCAGAAAGAGACCCTTTCTGACGGTATTAATGCTTAATATGACGCCGTTAAGAAAGTTGATGGTGGGCATAAAGAACCGAAACGCCATATAAAAATATCCACTATACCATTAGGTAGAAGATCGAAAGTGTCTTCGACAATATGTTTTTAGTTCTCCTCTGCAAGGTCAAATACAAATACTGGAGATAAAAGGAGAAAATTGTCAAGGAGAATGTCATTTATCGCAGACCCATTTTCTCTTCGGATTCATAACAAATACAAAATTTAGCAACTTTGTCAAATTTAAACATACCCCTCTATCTCCAATGATAAACGAGATCCCCATTGATCCCCAAATAAATCGGCCTATATTGTATATTTTGTTAACCCGTTCACACAGAGCATATACTGCAATGGACGCAATAGAATATTTTTGTTACAAAATATATTTAAAAAATTTCAATTGTATCTTTATAATTTATCATTTCTGTAAATTCACACATAAAAGGGTTAAATCGATCCCATCTTTATTCACGCAGTTTGTAGGCAAACATCTTTTCTACGACAATGAACTATTTCATAATAACACATCATGTGACGCTGTCGGAAAGAGGAAAAAAAACTAACACAGTTATATAGCTATATGAGTACATTTTATACAAAAAGTGAACGATATCTAACTCCTATTTAGATGGATCCGATGACCGGTCTGTTGTATTGTTGCACGATTCTAAAAGATTTTATAATAAGACCGAGTTATAAAAGCTCGTTTACAATAACGAATTAAAAACGCCTCATCAGCATAGAGCTACCTGATGATTAGCGTACAATTTGAATGGTGTACAACTAGGTTACGCGTTTACGAGTTATTTATTAGTAATGTGACGATCTACGATATTATTCAATCGAAAGCTTTTTCGAAAAATATTTAGTAGACGTTTAAAAAATGGTTGTACACCATTCTTAATTCTGTAATACGTACGTAAATCTTTATAACAAAAAAGAAGCCATTTGTTAGAATCAAAGATGTTGTAGTGTTATTATTCCCATTACCGAGGTTAGGTGTAATTAGCACCACGCGTACATCAGGCTTAGTGATTCTAGTATGTCGACCCGTTCAATGTTAACTTCCATCTAGTGGCTGAGAGGTCGAGATTTAATGTAAAATTATCTCACAATAATCTTTAGTGTTACTTTAAACAAGTTTGTACAGTTGTGTGGCGTAAATTACATGGAATCAGAGCTTCAATTGCGTTCCTGCTTTATGGTACTTCTAAAACAAAGGCATCCGTTTCTCTTTCATTATGAATGTATTTTTGAAGAAGTAAAACTATCAAAATTTGCTGTGTCCGAAACAATCGTTATCGCGATTAAATAAAATAGGGAGGTAACGTTAAATTTTATTTCTTTGACTTTGAGTCTAATTCTCATCCAAGTAACTTCTGCTGGTTGTACTTCCAATTTCAAAGTATTTATCGCAAGAATCCTATTTGTATTTCGAAACAAAAGGCTCCTGAGGTTATGACAAACCTGAAAAAGCTTATACACCCCGTTGGGCCGTCACCATACAAAAAAAGTTATGATCAAGGATGGTGGTTGAAGGAAGCAGAATTCCAGAAAGAATCACATGAACATAGTGTGGTGGATTATCGCTGTATCAGGTTAGTTTCGTTTTAAATTGCTAATACTAATTTAAATGTCATTTATCATCTTCCATTTGAACGAAAGAGCGTTCTTGAGACACTCCCGATTCCCACAAACCCGAAATTTAATTAATTGATTAATCGGGTTTGGAATTTTAAGAGAGCTTACAAAATAGTTTCAAGAAGAATAAATAAATTTATTACGCGATCATATGGTATGGACTTCGAGCAATTGAAGGAAATTGCCTCAACTTTCGTTAATAGCGCAAAAGATCATATAGGGTATGTGTGGACAGATAATTAATTCAATGCTAATGAGAGTGGCTTTAATTTTGAGCTACACTTTAGCTATGCTAGGAACAAAAACTGTTACAGCAGTTGCACAGTCTATATCCGCAACTACACATAGTTACACCAAGCTTCCAACAGTATCAGCTTCCGAAAAATTGCTCTCGCTTTTATTCATTGTTCTCAAAGAGCAAAGCGAAAATTTCGTTCCATGCGTATCACAGACTTTGTTTCGACCATGGAATGTTTATTTAACAGGATCCACATCTGGAAAATTAATAAAAGAACCATTTCAGCAATGGTTAACCGATATTTATTTGCCAAATCTGGAAGCTCGTAGCATTTTATTCTTGGACCAGCCACTGTCCTGCTACATTACAAACCAGTATACCATCCAATAAACATGTGAATATATTAACGGTCCCGAAGAAAACTACAGCAATGATACAACCTCTTGATCTACATGGTTCTCGCATATGGAAAAACTTCGTACGAAAATTTTCTGTACTTATACTACTGTATGGTTACATATTGTGTTGTTGATGTGCATGGTGTAACAAATTCCTGTGTTTTAAACATTTCTTTGAGGAGTTTCGCCACCATGCAGAATAACCCATTGTATGTTTAAATATAAAAGAAATTCTGCATGATAGGTTTTAACGTGTAATAAAATTGGCAGGATGATGCGGATATATTATTGTAAACTCCAATGCAAAATAATTTATAATGCAATCTTTTTGTTGGTTTTTTAAATTAGTTTCAACACTGCAGTTACAGGGCTGTTACACAACCAATCAACCTAATATCAATCATAACTTGTCGAAAAAAATGTATATATTAATGTTTATTATTCAACTTTTTTCCTACCTGCTTAATAAAACTCATTCAAACAAACATTTTTTGTGTTAAAACTTTTTCTCTACCTCTTACCGATAATGAGTTATGCGCAGAGGCAGAATGGAAATTTTCCAATTTTCAAAAATCCGTTTCACCCAGTCAGAGAGTTTCGGCAGAAAAAAATTGCGTAGTACATATCTATATGTGATCTACATGTTCCCAAAGTTTCATGACTTTTTGAATTTCCGGAATCCGGATCTTTCCTTGTTAGAAGACTTCTCATGAAGATCATCAACAAAAACCTCAAATAAAAAATATGCAGTTTGACGAAGTTAGACGAAGTCAGTGTGAAACAATTCCGTAGTTACTAGTTTGCTTGTTTCCTCCACAACGATATACAGTATATTTACCTGGTGCGTGGGTGACAGATAATTCCTTCCCTGACCAATTGAGAGTAAAAGTTTTCAAGTAAAACACTTTCGTAGACAAGTGCAGCACATCATAACATTATACTTAAGTATTCAGCATGTTCAGTTTCCATAGCGCGGGATGCGTCTCTTCAATTCATGTCAACTTTTGTAATCCATATCAGCTTTTGAGATAATCGACGTAACGTGCGAACAGCCGTTATTTCTCTAACGGCCGATATCTTAAAGAACACTAGGACAGTGATTCGAATTTTATTCTATTTGAGTATTTCTTGGAGGTAGTTAGGTATGTTGATTTATGACTAACAAATATTATTCCTCAACGCTTTTTTCTTACATATCGCGATGGTTCTTTGCATATTTGCCCTCATTAGGGTTAGCACAATTTTCTAAAATTTCAAATTCTGAGCTATATAATCGTCACTGTTTTTAACATTCCAGTTAGTCATCGTTAGCCAATACAGGTAGCGATTTGATTAGAACATAGCGATACGGTCGATGCAAGTCATCTGCTGTAACCGAGAGTTACCTCTTCGATGAAGCAGAAAATCGAAGTTGCACAAATGTTTTTGTATCAACCAAATACATTAAGCAGAGATTTGAGTGTTTCGCAGATACGATGCACTAAAAATTACTAATTGTAAATCTTTCGAGTTCGCTGGAAGAACTCAACAAGACTTTGCTTCTACTCATAATTTTCCCGGATGACAATAAATGACCGTATGTCGTTTCAGATTCTCTAATTACAATCAGAATCAAATAAATGCACCCGATTGGGCATGTTACGTTTTTGTACTATCGTATACAGATGCTAATTTATATTAAATAAATCTTCATTTTTCATAACATTTATTGAAGAAATGTTCAACTATCTTCAGGAATATTAGCATTAAATAATAAAACATGCGTATCATAACGACACGTTTGAAATAACAACGTAGGCTTCCACGGCCAGATTCAGTTAAAACTAAACGTGTTCCGAGTTGTCATGCCGTTTTTGAACGAAAACTCGACGTTTCGCCCACAAGCATACGATGCTTCTTCAGAATACAGAAAGGTGGTAGGCAACAGTTAGCACGGTAACTCAGCATGTGAACCATACCAGAGGCTGTATACCTATTAATAAGGTTTTCACTCAAGGTCAGAGAAATGTGTATGAACTCTTCAACTCATCAACTCTTAATTTTACAAACGAAGTATATCATTTAACAATTGACAATTTATTGCATATGGCATATTAACTTTCGTTGTAAAAACAAATCACATAAGAGCTAAGTTTTATCCCAGCAGTGCCAATCGATTTTCATCATTTCGATGGTGAGGATACTTAACAATACAACCATAATTATTACTTCTCATGTTCGTCTGTCATGAATTATTTTAATGGCACCTAATTACACGCCATGTAAAATGTGTCTATCAAACACATCCAGATTCGATTACAGTGCTAATAACGGCAAATTCTAGTATTATAATTAGACGCTGCGTCTGATCGCACTTGTAATTCGTTAATCGCTAGAGACTTTCGAACGATCCGACAGATACACAATGCCGAATGATGGCCATTGCTTCAAGTTAGAACGCAAATTGTGATATAGTTCGAAGAAAAAATAAATTAAGGAAATTCTATCATTTATTATGGATGATGCCTAGATATTAGGATCTTACTAGGATGCTAACGTGATACTATTATGAATCAATCGACTTCGTTTGAAAATTGCCTTATCTGTAATAAATCTTTGTTCCTTTAAGTACATTTAAGTGCATAAGGTATGCCTTTAAATGCTTAAAAAATAGTATAAAACACCCACATTAATTTACTAAAACGCTTCAATTGAAATTTCATTGAATTCATCTTGGGAAGTAAAATAGACGCACGAAACGTAAGGGTCAATTTCGCAACTACTCAGATCCCATGTATCAGGAAAACAGCAATCTGAAGCGTAGACTGTGGAGAACCAACTCTGTGTCAAGTTGCGAAATAAAATAGGTACATCTTTACGAGGTAATAGCACATGATAGGGGTACTACTAAAATTAAAAATTTTGTTATTTTGGAATTCTCGCTTCGACAAACAATGCCTTACTTTAACATTTTAGGCGCGCAATAAAATTATAATTACGACACGATTATAATACATATATACAATATAATACACGATTACGAGCTTTTAAGGCGCGTCATCCTCCCTGATGTTGAATAAAACTCCCTTTTAAAGCGCAAATAGATACTAATTATCCCACTTCGTTTTGAAAATGATGTATGCACGAACATACTTAAATGCAATCTTCTGAAATTATAAGATTGTTTCTGTGTAAACGGTATAAAGTCAAAATTGTCAAATAATGTAATAAACACCATAAGCCTCTTTCAAACATATCTCTAAATATACAGAGCACCCTGCGTTTTATTACATTTTTAGTTTCTTTATCTACAAATAAATCAACGAAATATGGGTTTCATATAGCACCAGATCCCGAAATACTTGTAAGTGTAAAGATATCTACTTAGTTTCATTCTTATATGTTTTGTATGTGCAATATTTGTAATTCTATGTATCGGAAACACTTTCATACTTTGCCCACATTTAGGCGTACACAGACGTGCACGCGCAATCTACGGGACCATAAAATACACACAAACAGTGCTAAATAATTTGATTTGCATTAGACTACAAATTGCATTTTTCAATAATCACACAATATTTATTTCCTAAAAAAAAATCCGGAATGCGTAGGTCTTTAGGAGATTAAATTACGCACTAGACATTGCATTGAAACGTACAGGTTGTTTAGTATTGAACAGCAGGATATATTTGTTCTATATCCACCGTATAAGATACATATGCCGCTAATATTTTTTCCAAAATTGAAAATAAGAGGGATATTTACAATTAAACGCGATTACTGCATTTGGACATTGGCTTCAAGTGATTTCCGGTCGTACTGGGAAAAAAAACACTCCATTTTGGAACCAGCTAACCAACTAAGCGGTTTGTCCAAAAAACCGCTTTGGAAAGCTGTGTGGGAAATCGGTTTTAGAAACTGCTTTAAAACCTCGATTTGAAAATCGATTTAAAAAACCGATTTAGAAAACGACTTCAAACTTGATTTGGAAGCCAGGTTTTAGAATGTAGAAGTTTTAAGATGCATGCGCATATGGTCCCCACAACACAGAACTACCCTAACTTAAAGATATTATGTAGGACGTGCCCTAGTTCTGGATTAAAGTAACAGTGTACAACTAATGATAACAACGGTAAATCGTGCATGATATATGAATTCCTGTTAATTCCATATGTGGTTAATAAATAACATTTTAATTCTATAGTGCACCACACTCTTAAGTGCGATTCATTGGAGATAACACTCCGTTTAGGTAAAACATTCGATGTGTTCACAATGAAACCTAAAATATGCAAAATGTTACTTCGCATATCACTTGCATGGTTGGAAGGATGTAACATACACGTATACGCATACGTAACAGAGAAACAGAAAAACGACATGCGAGTGAGAAAGTAATTGGTAGCTTAATACAAAAGTAGTCGCTATTATTCGTGGTAATGCGAAAAATATCATGAATGCAGTCAGTAGTTCGTTGGCACTTCAAAACAGTGCTCCTTGCTTTCCACCATTGGTTCCCAACCTTTTCTAGGGATCCGAAGAAAATGTTTGTCGTTAGCTCTTTTATTGAAATTAGGCTGTTACAATTTGAAATTATCCTTATGTTCATCTATTGAAAAAATGAAAAAGCTTACGGGATTTATTTAATGCCAAACTTCTTCTAGATTGAGACGATTCTTTTGATTCTGATTGAATTCTTTTGATAATGGTATTCCTCTTTTATTGTCCGATATCGATAAATGTTGTGAGATTAAGGAAACAGAGTCAGTGATATGGTTGTGCACAAATGGAAACATGCTAGTGTCAATTCTCTACAGAAAGCCGATAGCATATTCGTCGATATTAAAACGTTTCCATTTGCTCCCTGTATTGCCTATTGACAGCGTTAATATAAGCAGCCTAATGTAGCACACCACATATCATTCTTAAGATCTTGCGCAAATTGAATATTTTCCTGTTCGAATAAAGAAGCAACTTTTTTGTCGACACCCTATGCCTCCTAATAAAATTGAATACGAGCTGATCAAAACGCATCTATTTCTCTGGTAGCTTTGCCTCAACACAAAGCGATTTCAAGCAATTGACCGGTATTTGCCAAAAACCACCTTTTACATTCAAGCGGTTACAGTTATTATATTCGCAGGTTAATGACGTAATAAAGAAGCCCTTCAAAACGTCATGAATTTATAAATGGAATAGCCGGTACTAACCCATCACAACTTTAATGCCACAAAAATTGACAGATTAGGATGTATCTCCGGGTTGGGTCATATGGTTAGCTGTTCTGGATTAATTCAGTGAACTTGTGCGGTGCGGAGTGTGCCGATATGTTAGTGTTGTTTGCTATGAACATAAAAATTACCTACTGATTTGGCAACTATAAATTATTAAATCGGAGATTTATACATATTTATTTATTTGATATATATTAATAATATATATATGTATTTAACATTAATTTTTATGCACTCCCTATTACCCTGCCTGAGAGATACTACCTAACCAACAACAAACCCAAAACAAACCAAAAGTAACCGATCAATTCAACTTGCTCTATCCGATCAATAGAGCTCTGACGAAGAAAGTATAAACCAAGGGCATAACCGTATTGTTTCCCTAATAGTAAATTCCAACAGATCGCTTGAAATCGTTTGTATTCTCAGTCAGTTGCCCACCTAGGAACGTGATTGGCCCTTCAGAAGAATCACTAAAAGAACGAGAGTTTAATTCGAACGCTAAGGTCATATTTATTGTTGCAGAATGGTTTCGCAACCCCAAAAACTGTACCAAAAAAGTAGTCTATGGATTAGTTAGATGCAACAGTGTGACTCATGTTAAAAATATTTAATTCAATTAAATTGTTAATACAAATGTGATACTACAATGATTTAATATTCTATCTTCCTTCCAGGGAAATCATTCTCAATCACGATAACCATATCCACAAATCCGCCGCAAGTAGCAACCTACAGCAAAGCGATCAAAGTAACCGTCGACGGACCCCGTGAGCCGAGGTCGAAATCCAGTAAGTACCAATTCTTAAGATCGATCGCGATGGGGTAAACAAATATTTCCCACTTAATTAATACGGTATTCTCGCTAAGAGGGACAAAGTTATAAAGGATTGCGGCTAATTGGGGTATGTCATGAATTTTCGTCTAGCCTGTGTAAAATGCGACTTAACAAAGGATCTAATATGGAATTCATTACGTCGATTTACCTACTACGCGTAAAATGCAATCGATAATTAGTTGTATTTTGATGAATTAGCGAAATGACAATGTAATGCTTTTATGAATGAATATTTCACAAAACTTTTTTTTTTTTGTAAAGTTGTATTTTTTATAATGGAAGATGCTATATATTATTGCATTTCTCCAATCTTCGTTAAATTTTAACGCAAAAAGTAATAAGATACTGTTGTCCTAAAATTACGAGTTCCGAAGTTGTTAACGGTGTACCGGCTGTCAAGCCAAAATTTATCTGCGAGTTCGAGGCGAAACTTCGAACAGTGACGTGTAGAACTTTTAAATAAGATACAGATGCGGTTATTTTGAATGAATGAATTTTGAATGAATGAGATTGTTTATGCTTCTTTAAGTATAAAAATTTCAAGAGACGACTTTTTTTGGACGGGGAAAACGGAGGATTTACTCCTTTCTGTTATGTGTTTTTACCAGAATTTCCCAAAAATAAATTTATGAAATATATCTAATCATAAAAAGAATTCCCTTAACCATAAATAATATTTTGGTATAATTCTTCGTGAGCAATTTATAGAAACAGTTTTCAAATGAAAAATATTCAGAAATAAGTTCTGCCCAACAGAATTATGTCCAAGTATACTGAGCGCTCCATTACAGAACAGTACAAGTTTGGTTTTTGATATGGAACATCTTGCATGTTATACATTACGATACCGGATGCTTTTCTTCAATACAAGTATCAGTATACTTACAATCTATCTTCATTTTTGAGTTAACTGACATAATTTCAGATTTTTGCGAAATGTAGCCGATATCTTTTCCAGAATCTGAACTTTTCTTATACATAAAATATTAAATAAAATGAAACTATGCGAATAGGTATTTCGTTTAAAAACGTACAGTGCTTCGATATAAACTATATAATTATAAACTTGTGTTTTGCTAAAGATATTCATCAAAACTAGTGAGTAAACGTCATGTTTTTTGATGCATCTACTCCAAGTGGCCATTATTAACAAGTAAGGCTGCAGAAACAAGTACACTTTCCGTGCGCTTCACGAAATCAGCAGAGACTAGACAGACTTGTGCTTTGTCGGCTCTCGAGGAAACCAGAAGGCAACACGAGCCTATTCTCATGAGACGAATAAACACGAGTCTGACTAGAATCTGCTAATTTGGCAAAGCGCAACTCGTTTCTGCAGCTTATTAACAAGTTAAGAAATACGTATAAATAATAAATAGCGAAAATAAGCAGACAAATATTGGTTACAGTTCAGCAATAAACGAATTGATTTATCTAAAAAACATACAGATAATTGTTGAAACATTTCACAATTTAACTAAATAGAAATTTTATAGAAGAAATTTTTTGAAGAATTCTTTAAGGTAATACGTAACGTGGACATTACTCCCCGGGATGTTAGAAATGTCTCTATGAGATTCTAAAAGAATACACAGGATATTCTATTTAAAAAAGCCGAAATAGCACGAATTCAACATGGCAACGATTTCAATTGCTGTCAGTTGATATGGACATTTTTCGATATACTGCCGGAAACTTGAAGAGATACTCAGTCTAATAAGATTTGGGTCCTCGCCGTAACATTTGAGGCGTTTGAGATATCAGCCCTTAAAAGAAGCAGCGACATTTCAAAAGAATCTCGAGAAATAGGAAATATTGATGAAGGTATATATATGAAGGTAATATACAGAACTCTATTTAAAATACCAAACTTTCATGATACGTTGCAGAAATTGAGTACCCCGTATACTTGAATATAATTGGTTGACTCAACCAATTTTGTTGTTAGAGATACTCAAGCTCCATATGCTTTAAAACAACAGTGTACATTTGGTTGAACTTTCTAAATTGAATCAATTTTCAAATGAATATCCAACCAACCTACCTAAAATGGATACGCCGATTGATCTAAAAGTACGAGGGATCTTAACAAAGTTCTGTCAATTGCGCTCCAATTAAATTACCTAGAACTTATAGGCAATGCTATTGGTGATAGACATGTTTATGCAGCTATATTATATAGTTCAGTCTGAGTCAGGTGTTTGATAAAAACGAGTTTTCGTAGCACTGTTTTTGTAGCTATGGAAGACTCGGTTAAATCTCAAAGAGCAATAATTTTCTTTTTCAACATCTGCAAGGAGTGTTTGGTCAGTCCGCAGAATTTAAAACCAGTGTATATCGGTGGAGCGATCGTTTTAAAATTGGTAGAACATCATTAAAAGACGAGTACGTCGGTAAACGCAAGAAACATTACTGCCGTGAAGGGCCTACTGAAAGAGGACAGGCGAATGACTATTCGTCAAATTAGTGTACATCTAGGAATAGGCACACGACAAGTTCATGACATCTTACATGATTGTTTGGACGTAAGAAAGGTTTCAGCCTGCTCGATGCTAAGACTGTTGGGACTAGAACATAAACTTAATAGGTCTGACACTTGTCGTCAATTTCAAGAGCTGTTAGCCCGTTACGATGGTGAATTTTGGCAACGGATAATAATCACTGACGAAACGTGGATTCGTTATTTCAATCCTGAGACCAAAAGTCAATCCAAAAAAAGGCGTAAACCGGAACAAAAGCTTCCACTTAGGGCGCGTGCAGTTCCGTCTGTTGGAAAGGTAATGCTTACTGTATTCCAAGATTGTGGAAGGATTATTTTTATGGATTATCTGCCGAAAGGCACTACAATTAACGCAAAATATTATTCGAATTTATTAGCCGGACCACTGTGGCAGTCACTTGTCACTTTGGCTTTGTTGTATGGAACAAGTTTCTGTTGCGTAAAGTTTAAATAAAATGATGTATTTTTTCAGTTCCAAGTAGTTTAGCTATAAAAATTATATATAGAAAGCTAGCTGCTTAAAAAAAATAGATAAATCTTTATTTTCCAAACTATTAAATCACGCACTTCAATAAGTTTTATAGACGATTGAAATGTCTTGCTTGATTGCTTGTCAAATTAAACGAATGAGTGGGTGGAGCGGTATTACCTTGTGCACAATTTATTAGACGTATCATCGTAACTTATTTAAGCCATCACTCATACCAAATTACGTAGGTACTAAGCTAATATCTTTCAGCAAAATCTAAAATTACCTTCCATAATTCCCTAATTTAGAATACTGGCGCATACGATGGTAATTTGATCCCATTAGAAAATAGAATTTATTCGTAAAGAACAAAAAACGAGTTGATTATAAGAAGATATCAAGAAAGAATATATCGTAGGTATATTCTAAGTGTAACGCGTTTGACGGCCTTACGATCTTATGAAATAAATCTATATTATTCCGTTCAATGGACATCAAAACAACATGTAATCTCCCCTTAAGTGAAGGCGGTCTTTTTCACTGGATGATTGAAAAATAAAGCAATAGCAATGGTAATGACAACAATGATAGTAGCGAACTAAAAAATATATAAATAAAACAGAAAAAGCGGGCATAGAAATCGTCCGGTAGCAACAAGGTAGGTTAGTAAATTGACTTCCAAAACCGCTCTGTAATGATATGTTCCAGAGCGAGCTGCCTGGTTTCGTATGCTCGGTCACTAATAGAATCCCACTCCTGATTCTCTGTAATCATAGGTGGTTCGATCACGAACGTAAAATCCAATTTACGACGACTTTACAAATTACAAGTGATATACCGAACTCATTTTGGACTATTGTACTTCGCCTTCAATTATATTTTTTATTAATGCCGTTAAACGGTTAAAGTGCTGTTAACTGAAGGTAATAATTAACAGCAATGTTTCGACGAATTACGCTGTACCATTAAGCTAATGGCTGCGAAAATTCCGTAAAAATACTTACATATACTGAAATAAACATTATATTTCTAAAATAACGTTTTAGACCTCATTCACTTAGAGTAACAGCGTAATATATAGTATGAGGATGATATGGCAACACAATTGTTTTGGATTTACCAAATTTATTTCTCTATAGCGTTAAAATGAGTGACACTGAAAAACTGCAATGGATGGTAACACGCGATAAAATAAAAAAAGGTCTTGTACACTAATGTTCGTAAGCCTTTCTATATTCAAGATACAGGATATTGAAAGTTTAAAAAACTTTAATTCATCTTAATTAATCAACTAGTGTTAATCAAATAATTTGCTTGTTGATTAATATTAGTATAAGTAGTCCACACTGATAGCAAGTTTTGTTACTACAGCTTACCGTAAACCTTCTAACTTTCGGTTCCAATGTTGAGCTTGAAATTAACACATGCTCCACACTATATACTTTCTCCTTAATATTATTAACGAAACGTCATTCCTTTCCTGAGCAATCTAAGGGAAAAGGTCTTGAAATAAGAAGTATTCGGCAACAGAACTAGTATGAATAAAATGTATTTGTATGGTTTTGGATTTTGGCGTACCCAATTACAGAATTGCAACCTTACACCATGATTAACTTCGTAAAGACTTTGAACAGGTTGAAACTAAAAAGAATCCAAAACACTTTCTTGGAGCACCTCCAAGTGGCTATGTGTCTGAAAAACGCCTCGTATGTACTTACATATGTTGGGATTCTCTTCTAACATATCTAGGATATTTGCTTCAAGTTTTACACTTAAGCCGTATTCTCTTTCGAAAACAATCTTTGTACTCATTGCTCCAGTAGTTTCGATACACTTTTCTATTTGGAATTCTTCGAGCCGAAAAGCCGCGTTGATATTCATAGGCTGCATTAGTTGCACTACCATTGCCTATAATCGAAAACCATATCGGCATACTGTCTGAAAATATATGTGGCATTTACTTACCTTATACGCTTTCGAATATACTCTTGGAGCACTTCTTTAAACAGTAGTGACCAATACTTTGGACGAACATCACAAAAACTTAGAAATAGGATTCCGAAACATAAGATTTAAGATATAAATCATCTAGTACAGCTTTAAGCATTTATTGCAACATATACAACCAGAATTTTAATTTTGGTGATCCGTTGTTGAACATGGCCTATTTATATAATTTTTTATTAAAATGTTATTAATACGATAGACTCCATTCTCTTTCCTATTGATTTTGAAAATTTTAGCGCCATTTATTCAGATCTAATGTCACAGCTCTTTCAGGAGCTACTTTCACTTCAATATCCTTTTTCAAGTTTTGTTCCAATGTCAACCAATGTTGACCATGATATATTGTTCTCCGCCTGGAAGTTTGATCTTGCATTAAATTGCAATTAATATGTTTTTATCAAGTAAATTTGATAGCTATCTACGAATTGTGGTAGTTTAAAACTCACATTGTAAATCTAAGTGTGGTATCTTTTTTTGTTTTATTTTCGACTTCAAATTCTCAATATACAATTGACATTATCATCTAAGGCGACTATTTGCAATTTTTACAAATAAAAAATTAATAATATATGCTGTATTCGAGCTTTAACCTTAGTTGTTGGAATCATTGAGAGCCTCGTTACCACCTCCTAATTTATCTTTAAATGGAACATCGTGCTTATTGTTACGGTTTTTGATGTCCCTCTTCAGTTTATGTTAACTTCCTTCAACATTCTGTATATATCTAGCCTAATCTTTGGGATAAGTGAGATAATTTGAAATTTTTGTGAGAATCTTAAACATTTTTCAGGCGAATGCTATATGGTGATTTAATTTTTTTCTCATTGGGTATCTTCTGGAGTTTTCAGCAACACGTTTTTTTTACATCTGGTAGAATCAATACGGTTATCGAAATCGTTACCATCTTCGATTTATGGTTTTCAATTTTTTTGAACACCCTATATATTCTAAGATGCTTTTAGATATTTTTTATAAATTATCCAAATATGTTTTTGTTGTATAATAAATGAAATACCTAATCTATGATTAAAGGAGTTTAGGAGTCCCAAACTTGTACTATAAAAAAAGAAAATCATATCAAGAAAATGCTACTTTCTCGATCTCCTTTGCATATGGTTACTCCATAAGTAACTACAGTCAGCAATTTTCAGGAATAAATTTCGAGCTCGTGAAGCGTCATAGTACCATCGGTTACATTTCGCATATACATAGTTAGCTTGCAATATTGTATTAAAATCCATGTAGCGCATACTAAACAGTACCCAGTTTTATATTGGCATTGTGTGCATATAGAGGCATACAGATAGATACATATAAATTAATATTAAGTTGAAATCAAATATTTGTGGTAGACGTGTATCATAGATCACGTATGACATTATTATGATAGTGGTTTACATGCAAACTGCAAATAATTTCGTATTTTTTCTACTACCTGCTGCACTGCTATTGCGTCTGTGGTAAAAGTAAATACAATATTGAAATATTAATTATAACCGACAGTTTATTCGCTAAATTATCTATTAAAGTACGTTCGTTCATTAAATTTGATAAATGACAACCAGAGAAATGCAATTAATAGAGATATTGTTACAATACCGATGTAATATATGTACTGTGTTAGAGTTGAACAATTCTATAAAGTGGGAGGTATTGAAATAAACTGTATTTGATACCCTTTTATTCTGGTTGTAGAGAGTGTTTTTTAATTTTCTATTACGTGAAATATGTAAACCAACAGTTTTGAATGTCTACGGATCGAGTTCGGAAGAAAAAGTTATTCTCTATAAAAACATTCGCCGGTCTTAAACTACAATTTCTGATTGGTTCAATTTTAATTAAAACAAATTTACGTAAATATAAACAGCAATAAACTAATAAAATGAATTGTAAAATATAAAAATTATTGAAATTGGTTTTACCCACATTTTGCTTCAAACATCCTCCCATCCTCCCATAATTGAAAGATTACGGTCACGAACAACTATTGGGGAATAAGCAGGATATCCATCTTTTTGAAAATATAATTTTCTTCTATCAGTTAAAGTGACCAAAAAACAAGAAATATTCAGAATAGGTAAATAGGTGTCGATTAAAATTGTTTTCTTTTTAAATATGGTCCAATGATTATGTTGAATATAGCCTTTTATAATCATTCCGTTTATATGAAAACTTGCCTCCCGCGAAAAATGTATTAGGCAAGAAGTTTTATAATATCGCAGTTTGAGGCACGCGTCCGAAGTTTGAAAAATGACTCCAAGACAAGTTTTTCAAAATTGCGAAAAGCGCCTTATAAAATGAGTTTTCGAAACTATTTTTTCTAGTTTACATTTCTATAACAAAGAATGTATTTTCATTATGTGTTTGTTGACATTTGTTGTGGATGTGAAGGTTGATCACATTGTACAAAGTTGTTTTGTACAACATTTTGTACAATGTTTTGTAAAAACATTGATGTTTTTTGATGTTATTTGCATTGATTCTTTAATCATTGAACTCCACCTAAGCTTGATAATTCACTATTTAGAAAATCACACGAAGTGTATGAGAAAAATTAACATTTGTATACTTACTGTACCTAGAGCAATGTTAAAACAGTCTGATATATTTCCAAATACAAAACAAAATAAATCTTCAACGTTGTGGGCGATGTAGTCGATCAAAATGCTCTAAATCACAATAATTTTTGAAATGTTTATCAGTAGGTTATGAGCCAAAAAAGAAGGATTTATTAAGAAAGTTGGTGTAAAACCCCAGTTTATCTCGTTTCATACATGTTTAGTTGCTACAATGTTTTTCAATTTAATTGTCTTAATAATAGGTTGTGCATCAGCATTATGCAAAATTTCCCTTGGCGAATAAGAACGAAGTTACTTGTAAGCACGGCCAGTTAAAATTACAACGTTCGTAAGGTGTGTACAAACTTGATGGTGTCTATAGACAACATTGTCCAATAAAGAGTTAAAATGTTGCTTTTATATGCATCATTAATTTTATAATTGCATAAAATAGGAATTAATCGCTATTTAAATGTAAAAACCGTAAAATCAAGTTCATAAATTTCCTATTTTCTGGTTTGGCAACGCTGTATGCATATGGCATTGTTATCTGGAGTACGAAAAAATACAACACGCGAATATATTAATTAATTAGATTGTGAAGTAATAATTCAATTATTGAAAGAAACTTCTTTCAAATTAAAGTGAAGGGAGAGATATCAACGTAAAAAAGAGCATAATTATGTATTTACAATTTATTTTATAGCTGAAAAATTGATAGAATCGGTTATTTAATACATGCTTGTACTAATATCATATGCAAAGAGGTGAAAGCAAATAACCGAACATTCGATAAAATGTTAATATCGTAATGTATGAAACGGCTTGAATGATGTTCCTTTGTTCTTTTGAGTCAGTGACATTCCCGTATACATATATTAATTATTCATGAAAGCATAAAGGATTTAGAACAGTAGGCACATGTTCCCATAATTAGACATATGTTAAATTATTACAGAAAAAAGTATAACGAACGTCAAATTATAACAAGTCCGGTTAATTTCGATATTATTTCACGTTCACGTGTACGTCGTGTATACGTGGAACAATGGCGCGATCCACCCGCGAATATGGGCTCTATATTCGTCGCCCGTACGGACGCTTTAGGTCGGTCTCCCACTTTTTCACGTGTCCCATTCGAATACGTACTTTTAAATTGGTTCAATTTCAGACACGCAACGTTTGAAGCGCTCAAAGAAACCTAATCAAATGTTCACGGAGACAATCGGTCCGATACAAAAACAATGTCGTTTATGAAATAATACTCTAACCGATATTTTATTATCCAATTTTAAGTTTACATTTTTACAGGTTGTAGCTATGAATGCACATTATCAACACAGATTTATTGTTAAAATATCCACTACTCTCCCTCGATAATTATAACAAGAAATTTAGAAAAATATAAATAACCAAAGATTTGTTGCTTGCATTAATTACGATCTCTTGGATTTGGTAAGTCATGATATTTTATTCAATAAATTGTCATATATTAGAAATAGGAAACAATATACAGAGGTATATACACAAAGCTCCATTTTGATGTCGTTGATCCATAAACGACCAATTAAAAAACCGGGTTTCATTACGTAGTGGTAGTTGGCGATGGCATGCGTAAACTTATTATTAACTGTATTGGTTTTAAACATTACAAAAAAATTAATGTAATTTTCTTTATTATTAATGAAATATTACGTATGCATATTGGTAATATACAACTGGTACTGTAATCTGCTATATACTACTGTCGACAATAAATTTCAAAATCAAAGAGGAAGAAGGCTTTATATGTATTGGTAAGAGTAACGAACCATAAATAATTGATATTTTACCGACTCCTGCAGGAACCATGTTATAAATAAAGACGAAAGTCGGTTAGGATCCAATATGCGATGCTGCCTCAATCCTAACTGACTTTCGTGTTTAGTTATAAGTAAGCCTCCAGAAACGGATACGCTTCACGGAAATTAGCAGAGACTAAACAGACTCGTGTTTTGTCGACTGTCGGAGAAACCAGTAGGCAACATGAACCCATTCTCATGAGACTCCCTGCTAACTTCATGAAGCGCAACTCGTTTCTGCAGGTTTAGTTATAAGTAAAAGCTTCCAACCGTTTACAGCTTATACAGCATATCCGCCTAGTGCGTAGGAGAAAGATAATGCCTACCTTGAAAAACTTATTGTTAGAGTAAAAAAAAAACCACATATTTGGAGACAAACGCTGCACAATATAAAATTACACCCAAATATTCAAGGTATTTAGTTTTGCTGTTTCAATTGGAACACACTGTACATTATTACATTTCTGGAAGTCCCTCTTCAATTTAAGTCACCTTTTATCACTAGGTATTCGCTATATCTACCTATATTATATATATCTTAAGCGTCAGAGGAGTGATTCGAATTTTAGTCGACGGAATATTTCTTGAAGTTTTCGGCAATACATCGAAAAATATTTTAGATCAACTAGTGTATTAGAAATGGTCATCGAAGTTGTTGCCATGCTACTTCACTTCTTTTAAATGAGACACTCTCTATATTTTTCTAGAATACGTTTTAAACTTATTTCATAAACAATTCCATATACACGCCGATACCTAAAATGTCTTCGTTCTTTAGTGGATCAATTATTATAAATATCAGTTAAAATGCTGCGACGAAATACTATTTTGTGTAATGTCCGCATTAAGCATTGCCTTAATCCCGAATGTTTTTCGCAAACATTTCTATTGAAATATGTTACGAGAATTTTTAAATATGTTTCACTACATTCTTATTATATTTCTTACTGCCGGTAAACGTAGTGTGTATGAAATAAATCTACTTCGTTTTATGCTGAACCCTAATCGACATTTATCTTTATTTGTTATTTCTACGGGCTTGTTAACTTGTTGTTGTTTGTAAGAAAATAATGGTTACTTACGAGGAGATTCTAGAAGAAATGCTACAAAGAAAGATAACATCTACACAGCTTCAGTGAATCTCTTTGCCGAAACAAACAACAACAATATTACTTTGTCACAGCACAGTAAGCGTAGAATGTTTTTAAAGAACATTTAAACGAGAAACTTATCTGCACAACTTCCCATGTAATTTACTAAAGAAAAGCACACTTTAGAAGAGCTTCTTTATTAAATCGTATTTAATAAAATGGATCACACTTAGCAGCAATATCGATGATCATCTTATAAAATCTAGTGGAAATGGATGTATTGCCGAAAACTCCAAGAAACCAAGAAACAGATAAAACTTCAATCGTCTCTGGCATGTAAGGCATGTAAAATATTGGTCGCTAAAGAAACAGCGATATATCACAAAAATCTCAAATTACCTACATTATCGCAAAAACTAAAATATATGGGTGCAGCAAATATTATAGAAAGGTGAATTGAAGAAGAGAGAAAACCAAAAACGTGATAATGTACAGGGTGTACGTCCTTGTATAGTCGAGTATAATTTTATGCTATGCAGCACTTGTCACCGAATATTTTTATTTGAAAACTTTTTCTTAATTGCCCGGGAAAGAAAGTATGTTCCGTCCCTACACCAAGTGGACACACTATGTATACAAACCGCAACGAACTATTTCAGTCGCAACAATGATTTTTTTAAGCAATGCATGGACCGATAGTTAACAACAGCGGACATTAATAAAGAGTTATGAACATTGTAATATTTAAATGAACGCCAAAACGCCCGTGACGTGAATTTACTTGCACATTTCTGAAAACATAACTGCTTAGCAGTTTGTGGAATGAATATGTAAAATCAAACTCAAAAAAATTATTCTAAGTATTTCATTGCGCCACTGACTATGCTAGCCACATTCGATTAAAACGCCATCTAGGGAAAGAAATACAATATAGGGTGTTTTATTTCTGGAAATCATTTTGATGTGAACATCTATAGAGATAAACAACACATAAGTATCGGCAACCTCCACACCACACAAGTTTAATTAATAATATAATAATTAATCCGGGACGGCCGTTTCGAGGACACGAACGGTTCTCATCATCAACCGGTAACCTAATCTATACAGGTTTATGTATTTTTGATTAAATCTACAACTGGTAGATTGTGGTTTTGCGCTACTATGAATTTCTTCTAGGACGCAGGGTTATTTTCTACCTTATTCTTATTTAAAAAACAATAGCAGAATATTAATAGAATCTGGGCGGAATTGTGTTTCTAAAACAGGTACAAGGGCGAAAATACAAAGTAAATTAGATGGGAATAAATATCGTGACGTCACTATGGCAATTGTGTATATTCCGGTATGTCCGAATATGGTAGTTTTTTCAAGATAATTTTTTCGCATTATTTAATAACTGTCTTTATTTTTTACTTTGACCTTATATTTCTGAGTTTCGCGAGCTTAGTTTCATTTTAAGGTCTTATATATGGAGAAAGAAACTACGAACCTCCGTTCCCTTGGTTTTACTTTACGTGTGATCGCACGTATTGGTGACCTCTCTAACTTCTCTAGAAAAGGTTACAAGTATTTTTTTCCTTTTTCCGAATATTTATCTAAAGTATTCTGTTAACGTAATACATAGTCTTTGTTTTTAAATTGCAAATTATCATTCAGTTTCGCTCTACTCTTTTATGTAATCAGTGTAATTCTCTTTTTCTTATTCAGCAATCACGTTACGATAAGTTTTCGATAAATTCTTTTTTTTAAGTTTTCTTTATGATTTTCATATATTAAATTATTTGTAAAGGTATGCAAACATTACGTATCATTTACGTATATTGTTTTATTGACTCTCTATTAATTACTTTAGAGGCACGTTATTTTCTGTTTTTTTTTAATTTTTACTCAGCCTGCAGATAAAAATCAATGTTCTAAATATTAATCACTATTTTTTTTAGTAAGGTAAAAGTACAAAGATTCTAGCTACCTGTGGACGTACTATATTTTCATCTTCATGTATTTTGTTACAGTTGGCCTTTTATAAACCTGCTTTAATTAACTTTAAACGTAATACCTACTGTAATTATAATAAACCAAAGTGTGTTCATACATTCATTTTAAACGCTTGAAATTGCCTCTAACAAGCTTCTAACAAAAATATTTATATTTTATACCTTCTGATACAATACGAAAAATTCTAATTTATAATTAGTATCGCAGATAGCCCCCTGTAAAATACCACATAAATTCTGGCTAATAACGCATTAAATGGACCAGCATGCACTGCAATGTAACTAAAAATGCACACGTATTTACTGCATGAATTATCAAAAATGCCGTTTTACCCTATTATTTACCAGTATTACTATAATACGTATACGTTTTCGTAAGATGCTGTGGGAAATTCTCTGGCTTTTGTCGATAACGAAATTTCCTGTTCAACGATAGCCAGCGATAACGATTTGTATACAGAAAAGAAAACTGCTATTGTATACAGTAAGAACGTTTATTTCTCACGCACATATAGGTTTTCTATTAGTAATGCCGTGTTGTATTGATTGGAGTAAATTGAACGGTACTTTATTACTTTTTTTAAACGATTTAACAAGAGCTTAAACAAAAAATATATTTAACAATCATAGATTGTATAAATAAACAGACGTGTAAATATAGAAAACAAAGACAATCAAAATTATATCTGCACACGTCGTTAACTACTAGACAATAATTTTACAATATAACTTTAGTCACCATCATCATTTCTTCATTCATAAACAGTGGCGACGGACATGTAGTGTCAGTAGACGTCATACCATATTAATTGATCAATTTATTTAGGATACGCATGTAGTGTAAAGATTCTTTTGTTTACGTGTGCAAACTGGACTTTAAAGATATTATATATTGTTATACTCGAGAAGGGAAATGGTGAATTTACTTCAAGTGAATATTTCGTATAATAATATTCAAGAGACTAAATTGAAGCAAAACAAAAAAAAATGCATTTGATTGTGTCACTGGGAAGGTCTCAAATGCTTTTCAATACTCTTAAAATTAATTTCTCTACATTTACAATAAAAACGTCCCGTAGGGAACTGCATCTATTAGTATCTATAGTCCGTCTCAATCTCAATATGCACTATGGACAAGTATAGGGACCTTGCATCTCTTATCATCCCTCTAACATACCGATACAGCTATTCTCTATTACCGCTTGCTGTGTAACCAATTGCACATGTTTACGTGCTAACCAACAAATCTTTCAGAAATGACATTGCTGGACAAGGATAGCGTGTTACCAAACTTGTTACCATGCTCGGAGCTCTTTATGTTTATGCTGCTGGTATTCAATGTTAAAGCTTAATTGCATATCGAAAAAAATATTTTATGGAAATGTTTTAAACTAACGTTCAATAAGAAAACCAATGTTTGGTAATGTATGGGTTACGTTTTGACACTGCCGAGCATCAAATCGTAGAGCGGAAGCTACCGAAAACACGCCTGAATATAGCTTATAAAGATTTGGTAACTCTGTACGCTAATCCCATAAGAGCTGGACTGCATAATGGGGTTGAGACGGACTATAGAGAAGTATTGATAAGCATAGATTGAAGTAATATGAAAGTTTGTTTGACTCTCGTTAAATAGTAGACATGCGTGCCGCCTTCTGTTATATCGAAGGTCGATACCAAGTTATTTATTTCAAACAGAACATGATTAAATTTTCGAATTCTACATAATGTTTTGTGCCAAATTTATTACCTACAGGTCATGCAACTGTTTCAAAATTAAAGTTTTCGAAACTGATTAAAGTGTACAGCGTAGATGAAAAATATTCCATTCTCACAAACGGTCTCACACCACAGATTAACCCCCTAAATCAGAAAGGAATGTTGAGCCAATCAATTAGGGCGCCCACATTCCAAGTATGTACTTTCCAATATTTAAAGTTTGACAGTTACTTCATTCAAGTAATGTTGTAGTTACTCAGTATAGTTTTAATACTTTCGGAATTTATTTATTCCTTTTTCAAAATTGTGAGAAAACGAAACAATTTTCGGCATATCCCGAAGAATGAAGATATTAAGCAATTTATAAGTCAATACCATCGCATTCAAAGTAGTGCTTCAAAGTACTCCCGAAGGGGTATATAGCACGAGAAGTCTAGCTATACACTCCTATCAATCCGTTCAGTACCCTCGCCGTTTTTGCCTTTGACCGAAAATGGGTTACTTTTCACTTTGGGGAGGAGAAAGTAAGCATACGCGGACAGATCTAGCGAATATAGAGGATGTCCAAGAACTAGAATAATTTTATGGGCTAAAGAATTTTCACAGGAATGATATTGTAAGCTGGTGAGTTGCGTTGATGTAGAATCCAAGTGCTGTTTTTCCTTCCTCAGTCGTTCTATGAATCTTCGAAAAACTCCAGTGTAATAGTGCTGGTTAACTGTCTAACATAGATACCTATAAAGTACCTCGAATGTGAGACATCAAGCGAATAACATATTTCAGTTCTTAAACATCGCCCATATTCACTAGATCTTGTCCCGAAGTTTTGTGGACGGATGAAACACGAACTATGGCAAAAAAAAATCGCAAGAATCCCAAGTTAACTTTGGATTTAATGTTTAGTGCGGTATCATTTGTTCAACAATTCTAAGCCCGTACGTTTTTGATGATGCTTTAACAGCTGATCGATTTCTTCACTTCCTGCAGAAGGATTTTGATAATTTGTTAGATGAACTATCCTTACAGACACGTGGTATGCTCGAATGATTTCAATACGTTGGAACACCACCGCATATACAGGTAGAGGAACGAAATCATATGCCCAAACTTGCGGGTAAGAAGAAACGCCCAGAGTGCATAGCCACCTTGAGCCTCCAGTTTGTTTTAGAATTCTATTTACAGAAAATGCTAAAGTATAAGGTGTATCTAAAATCAGATGACACAGTCTAGGAAGCTGTACTAGAAGCTCGTATAATATTGATGAACATTCCGTTAAAAAAGCAACGAATTCAATTTTAACAAAGTATAACCTCTGCATTAATCGTAATGGTAGACTTTTTGAATATATTCAGCCTTAAATAATTTCCTTACTTTAATAACGTTGTTTAGATGCGAGTTTAATTGTTTCCTAATTTCCTCTTTTATTTCTTAATTTGTTGTTTGCCATTCTCTATTTAGTAGTTTCTCTTAAATAATATATATATAAAATTGTAATTCTAAGGGGATAGTTTCATACAAAATAATTATGATAATCTCGAAATTAGAAGAATAATGTTAATAACCAATTGAATTTTATTACCAAACCCGATGTGCATTTATCAGTTCTTGGTTCTTGTCATAGCTTACTATGCGAACAGTTCCGAAATTGGAAGGAGAAAATGGCTATAATTGACTTATTTGTAGAAACAACTCAAGTGGTTATTTCTGTATCTTTGCAATCTTTGAAGAAAAGCCTTTTTATGAAGTTATAGCCGACTATCCTTAAAAAAGACAATTTTTTTGCCATACCTCAAAAACTATAGCTTAAATAAAAAATTCGGCAAAACTATTCTATCACGCGCTTAATTACCTACAATTTTCCCCGTCAAGCTTCTTTTCTAATGTCAATAATAACAGAGCTATATGCACGGAACGAAATAACAAAAACAAAAAACATTTTTTCCGACAAATACAAAATGCTCATTTAATTGCGGCGGTAAACCTACAATTCTTTCACCATTTGTTCATCGAGATCCACGTACAAAACATCCGGAAAGCCCAACCTTGCAAACTCTAAACTAGAATCATATCTACATAGAACCAAACTCTTATTACAAAGTGTTAGTTTACTTAACTATGTTTCCGACCAGAAACATGCTAAAGTAAAGTTACTTTACTTAACTATGAAACTGGTCGGAAACATAGTTAAGTAAAGTAAGTAGGATTTCACTGCCTGAGTCAATCTGTAAGTAACATATAAAACACCCTTTCTGTCAAAAATTGTAGAAAACTTTAAGAATGTCGGATCTGGGCAGGTTAACCAAAAGGGCTATGTCAAAAGCAAAATTAGAGGAAGTAAGTAATAATAACTTGCATTATTTCTGTTCATACCTATAGTAAGGTAGCTTAAAGTTTTACGATGTGCAATACTGTCAATATCTAAATTTTCTATCAAATATTCCAGCAAATACAAGCGTAATGTCGCCGTAAACACTCTTACTACATGACCATTGGCATCCTACGTTAAACTAGAACCGTAAACCTGTACACAAAATGAAAATTATGACAGAAGGAGAGCTTTGCATAACGATGTTTTTATCTTTTCTGATAGGAATTACCGATGAACATAAATTGGCATAAGACTTTTGTATACTTTTTCTTGTACCTAGATGAATTGTCTAAAAACAACTCCGGATTTCTGCCTCCTCCTCAATAGATTAATCATTAATTCGCAACTTCTCTCAACCTCCCAACCTGATTCTTTAATAGCCTCCTTTAGTATCGTCCGCATACATACATAGTGCCCCCTCTCCTTTCCCTCCCGCTTCCCTCACACACATAGGCATACGTTCCGTGTACAGCGCAGAAAGGGTGGTATCACACGCTCAGTGTGATAAGTAAGCCTGCAGAACCGAGTACACTTTCCGTGCGTTTAGCAGAGACTAGACAGACTTACTTAGAATGCCAATTCGGTTAGGGAAATTCCACTCATTGAACAACATTTCTCGTTAAGAGACGCAAGCTTGTCACAATACTAATTCCAAAGAGAAAAACATTAGCCAATGTGAGAGGCTACAATGTACATAAGTGTGTCCAACTGATGCGGCAATTTTCTATAATAGCAAACACCGGCAAATCTTTGGTTGTAGCTTAATAAGCATGCTTCACTTGTCAACGATTTTATAATTGATCTTGGAATTACTATGCAATTATTATACGACACTTACAACACTTACAATTTAAAATGCACGATTCATGCGTAACGTGAAACATTTATAATGACAAACATATTTAATTGTATCAAGAGTAACTGCGACAACACTAATGTTTCACATCTTGAAAATAGAAAACAGTCTAACTTTAGAAACGTTACGTAAACAAACAATAAATAAACATGATTATTGAATCTAGCAAAAGGAATTATTCCATCAAAAAACTTGGGTTTTCAATAGGAGTAAATATCTCTTTAATTGGAAGAAAATAAACTTTCCTTTAAAGAAATTATGATATTTGTTTCAAATCCTTTATATTCTTTTAAAGAAAGCAATTATACTTTGAGTTAAAAAAAAAATCGAAAAAAAAATTTCTTTCATTAGAAATGCGAGTGTATAAAATATTTGTTGCGTTGAAACATAGAAATATGCTTAAAAAAATTAATTTCTTTGGTTTACATAATCCTTTCTCTCAGTGTACGACGCTGGCTATCAGACGTTCGTATATTTGCATACCTATATGCACATATAAGTTATTGTTATAAATTATTTATTAAATCTGATTAGTGGTACCACCTTAACCATGCTACCCAGTAACAATTTCTGTTCTTTCCAGCGTTTTTTACTGCATCGCTTATTTCTTTTACACCTTGCTTTGCTTCAATCTCATTGTATCGTTCTTCATCACCTCACCGTCTGGCGAAACAGCGATTGCTCGGCTTTTTCTGTAGGAACAGACGTGCTTACTTCGGATGGCTTTATCCATCCGTAATGCGCATTTTCATAACACAGCCTTTCAATCCACTACTGCTGCGTGCACGGTCATTTTATGATCTTTTGTTCACAGAAACAAACGTGCGTAGTAATTACGTAAGATAATTTGTTCTCGCTGACATCTATGCACATACATACCTGCACCCGAATTACGTGTACATATAGGATGTTCTACACATAAATGTCATATACGTATCATATAATCATATATGGAAAGTATACCAAAGGCTCATATATAAATATGTGTCCCTTTTAAAGAATATTTATGTAAACGGGAACAATGCGTCTATTAGAGTTAAATACACTGAGGCAAATTTAAACAGTTGCTTTTTATTTTTGGAATAAATATAAGATTATACTTACAGCCCGCGTCAACATAAGAAAAAGGTACAATTTGTGAATAATTTTATACGAAATATGGAAGACTATCGAAAAAATTACAGAAGCGGCGGACTGCCAGAAAAATCAACCAAGCCACGCAATCTGGGGCCAGTTTGAAGATTGTACAAAGGGAAAATTAAAAAGTATACACACCTAATATAGCGTAGATTATAGGGAAAAAAAAGGTTTGAACGCAAAGATATAAAGAAAATAGACTAAACTTTGCGAGAAATCACATAAGCTGAATCGGTCAGTGGCAAACAGTTATTTTCACGGATGAACAGCGATTCTGTCTGGATGGTCCCGATGAATATTTGTATTATTTTCATGACTTGCGAAAAGAAGAACAGCTTGCGGCTCGTTATCATAACAGGCAAGGAGGGATATTGGTACGACAGGCTATTTCTTCTAATAGTGTGGTACACCTTGAAATTGTAAGTGGTACTCAAAATATCCGAACGTACAGAGACCTATTAATAGGAGTGAAACCCACGGTAAACGATACCATGGACGATTTACCATCGATTTTTCAATATGATCACGTGGCGATTCACACCGCACGGTTTATTAGTTCCAGGTTTGAAAACCAAAATATCGGGGTGCTAGGGACCACCAGTTTAAATGTTATTGATAATGTTTGCGGATTAGATCATAACACTTTATATATGACTAAGTAACGCAATCGCGGCTGGTTGAAACGTAATATACCAAGAACATTTAAGCACTGTTCAATTTGTTGTCAAATCGAATATTTAAGGTGATTCGCAAGGGTGGAAGTCACACTCATTATCAATATTGCTGCTTTCTCAGTTTTCAACTCTATAACGCAGTAAAACTTTCCATACATGGAATCTGAGTCTTCCTTGTTTTTCTTTTCTTGTGAGGCTATTCAGATATCGCAGCGGCTATATTCGCTAGGTTTTTAAGTAGTAATACGACTAATGTTAACAATTGTTTTTAATACCTTAATGTAATAATAATTTCAAATGTTTGCCTCTATAACTAGCAATATTGTGTAAAATTGTATCTTTTTCTTGTGAGCCTAATCAGTTGACGCGGAACGTAATTTACAATAACAGCGTTAGGATAAATATACTTACCTGTTAATTTTAAAATAACACGCTATGCTATATTAAACTATAGAGCTGTTAGAACCGAATAAAATTTTTGCTGAATAACAAGCAATACAAACTGATTAATTCTCGACCTGCACCATCTTCTCGCTTATCACTAGAAATAGAGGTTCCACAGAAAATGGACATCTAACAAATGACGTTGGAGATTAAAAAAAAAGGAAAAAGCAATTTCTTCTTTCTTCATTTTTTTCTCTAGAATATAGAATCACATTCGCTACTTTCGATGTAATGTACTCCAAAGTTTCCTATCACGTTTCTGTTCTTTCTGACCATCATCAACTTTCTTGTTTCTTATGTGAGCCATTTTTATACCGCCGGACGCAATTTTTCTTTCTGATTTCTGTGTAGAACAAAAGTTTTTGATATAATTGATATGATTGACAAAGAATATATTTTAAAATTAAATAAAGCAGCGAAGAAACTGTCAAGCATTTAATCATCCTTCATCAATAATAACAAAATATGGTACATTAGCGGAAAAAAAAGAGATATACTAAGTATTTTTTATTCAACCACATGGTCCTATTTTTCTAGATCTTGATAGAAACTTGGACAAGAATGGAACGTAACGTTTATGTTTAACAGGAATTGAATGAGTACCAGCGAAATGTTTTAAATTTTGCAACTTTACAAAATCTAAACCTACCCTCTAATTGCAATGATAACCGAGATCCCCATGGTGAGGGTTGAAAGTGAATCAGCCGGTATATACCAACCTTGAAGGTTTCCCCAAATAAAAAAAAATACATTACAAACATTTGGGTGGAATTATTGCTTTGCAAGGTAAAATATGTTACTCGCACGAATTTTTACGTTGACTCTAAAACTATTCACTTGGTCTTATTTGTCAGCGAGAAGAACTACATGTATGGATATAGGCGAATTATCCACATAGATAAGTGTTAAAATGTAAACACGATTGGTAGTTAAGTTCTTTTAAATTATATCTATACACAGAAGATTGTATACCGTATTGATTTCCAGTGGCTAACAAAAGTTAATTAAACGAGTTTTCTTACTTTAATACGTGTTACGTCGTACCATTTCCACTAACGAAGAAGAACTACTAACAATTATACGCTGCCTTGCAACCATCAACAGGACATCGTAAATTCGACCATAAATACGGGTTTCTCGAAAAAGGAAAAAATACTAGTAATTATCACGTAGGGCTTGCATTACGTACGAATCGTAATGAAGAATAGGAGAAAAATCTACAGTGCGTGACTTTCAATTACAGATCTAAAATAGACTACTCCCACTAACTACGAATAAAAGAAAAGGATAAAAAGAAAACTTAGAAAATAGCAGGAATAGCTCCATTTGCAGTTTAATACAAACGATTGAAAGTTCTGAAAATAAATAAGTTGTGTATTACGTAGTATTAAATCAACATTCCCAAACATTTCGCTATTTCCATTTTTTTTTATCCAAAGTAGTTACAATCAAATGAATTGTAGACGATTTGTTTGTTTTATATACCATAATATTATATTTAAGGATACATATAATAAAAATAATTAAGTAAAATATATATAATTCCGAAAATCTGTACTGATGTCGAGCATGTATAGCAGTCGACTGATTTGTAAATATGTGAGGTAGTCTAATGAAGCACCTGCCTAACAAACCCTGGATGACTACTTCCAATACTAACGTATATTCATTTTTTAAATGCTTAATTTTTTTTTGGTTTTCTTTTGCAATACCCACTGGCTCTATAATAGCTAACCACTCTTCTTAAGTTTATATTGGAATTAAAAGTATTGTCTTTTATTTTTCTGCATTTCACCGTCATTTTTGTTAATCATATTCAGCCTTGAGAGAGGTATTGAAATTAATTCTAATTACGATCTTACACGCATTCCGTGAACAAGCAAGAACAAATCCAGTAGAGGTAAAACAATCTCAAATGCACTTTCGACTACTACTTTAATGGGTTGCTGATGCTCGCTTTTCATGCAGTGGAAATGGAATTGAGCCTATTTAGTTTTTACGTGTACAGGTAATGGCCTAAGATTGCCAGTTTCTCCACTATTTTCAAATGTCGCAAACGTTATTATTTTCATAATTGCACCTTACAAACTGCGATAAGTAATCATAGACCATTTGATGAAAAGAACGTCGAAGGCTAAATCATTTTTCCTACGCTTTTTCCTTCTAATAATTATAGCGCGACTGTTTATTTCAAATATTTTGTAATTTCCATATTATATGTTTTCTACGGTTTTGTTTGTATTGCAAGGCCCGCTTTCGCTTTTTTCCATTTTTAACGCAAAACAACGTCGAAGAAAATTATTGTATTTGATATCCCAACGTGGTGCTTCCATATAACCTATTGCGACCGTGTAACAGCCCATACATATGAAAGATAAGTGTTAGCACAGAATTTTCTCTTCTAGAAGAAACAAGGAAAACAATTGAATGTAACCGTAACAAAAACATAAAGGATTTGCTGCGGTTTCGCAGACATTGTAACTTTCGTAGGTTATTGTTCAAATATGTTATTTTTTAAACTTTGAAATGCTTTGTTGCAATCATTCCTTTTTTTATAAACGTATTACGGAATGTGAAGATAAGAAATATAATTTGTGGCATATTTTATGCAAATTAATAGAAATTATCATAAACAAACTCCAGTGTTAGAAAATTTAAATGCCAATTAACAAATTCGCAATGCAGGGGAAAAGAAAGTACCACTATCTAACATTTTTAACTTGTTTTCAAAACAGTGTGGAATTGATTTCGAATTGATGCTTAATTCAAAACTCTTAAAAATGAAAAGAATTGCAACGTTTCGGCAAACAATTTAAGCAATTAGTAACACGGCAATTTGGGTAGATCTCGTAAGCACAACTACCACCGTCCCCTTAACTAAATTTTGTATTTACTCTCAATATAATTTCAAGGTGTGACTGCGAAAATTGTAAACTAACACGGTGACATGGTGATTATCCATTACTCGAGTATCTACAGAAATATGTCTCTAGAATGAATAATTATCTACGGCACCCGTTGATCATAGCATAACTTGTTCGAGTTTTACTTATAAGATTAAATGTTGAAACTCTATCATTCAATATCGTGTTTGAAACATGCATCGCTGTTATTTATTACATCTACATAGAAGAAAAACCTGTAAAGGTAATTGCAACAATGTCGTAAGAACTACTTTGTACTGAAAATTCGCTTAATTGTAGAAAGCTGCTCTATAATTTGTGTTAAAATGCTGGAGTAATTTTATTCTAATATTCTTTTTTCATTCTTCCTTACCTATTTTCCTTGTCGTGCTCCTCTCTTTTCCATTCTTCTTTAATCTTCATTGATCGTCAACTGTTTATTTAACAATTATGTTCTGAAAAATTAAATTTTTTTTTTAATATTTAGCGATAAGTAGCAAACACGTTTAATATTCAAGACAAACAAGACAAGTGTGATTTGTTTTTTATTTCTCCATGACATAAACAAACAGTTCATAATCTCATAATCAATAAACATTAAATAGAGGGAACAAGAAAAATAGATAAGAAAGAATAAAGTCAGAAAAAATTGAAATGCAGTTGCTAATAAAATGATTAGCAAGAAGAAACAAGCAGATTGCTTGAGAAAGTCGACCACCATTAGTGACGATACGTAGCAAAGTAAACGAAGAATAAAAAAGGAACTGTTTTCTTTCGTGAGATCTCGAATCCCGATATTAAAAAAAATTGAAGAATTTATCTGTGTTGACGATTTCATTATTGAAGACTACCAAAATGCATTAACTAAACGTTTCCTGCCTTGGGGTTAGACTCAGATAGTATGGTATGATTAGCCACCAACAGATACGGCAACAAAAAAACATCATTCTTGTCTAATAAAAAAATCTGCTTGTATACTCAAATCACTGTCATTATTAATAACACGTCCGCCAAGCTATCGAGTAAAGTCTTCCCTGGTTTACCTTACTCCAAATTTAGCGAATGCTTGGGAGTTTAATACAACGTTTGTGTCATGCCTTGAAGGGCAAATATATAACATTCTTATGGCCGATGCCTTCCTGTAAACGCCCCAGGTGTTGAATATTTTAATTATTCAAATAATTGTATTTGTATAACTTAATGTCGTAACTGCTAAACTGATATTAATGTTACCATAAGAACGATATATGCACACCAATCATATCTTCGGTTGAAAGCATTTTTAATAGACAGGTATTTATGTAAAAAACTCCAGCGGCCAGGTATCTCAAGCAAAATAGCGACGTCGATGGCATTCAATAGCAGTTACACCACTCATCAGCTAATCGCAATCGTAATCGTAAACACGTTTGTTCTAATGAACGTCGCAATTTTTTTATGATAAAACGTTAAAACCTTGCTTAATTTAACTTCTAAAGCCTATCTGGGTGTTTACGCATGAATTCTTTGTAGCATGATCTAACTTGGTCATTTTTAAGATGCTAAATAAAAAAAAATGAGCGAGTGATATCAATTTTGAGAAAGTGAAAATTCTAACACCTCATGATATGAATCCTTGGTCACCACAGGATGCTGTCTCTAAACAATATTACTTGTAATATTATGATTTTTTGATAAAATTAGATCAAGAGATCTACTAGTGCGCCTCCCAACATAGTTAAGTGCATGGACAAATCACGTTGACATCTAATCTTTGTAATTAAAAGGAAGAAAATGGTCATAATTTGAGGGTTACCAATCAGTATTAAGAAAATTAAAATCTCAACATATAAGAAACTTATCATTCGGATTGCCGATACACACCTCTCCAAAGCGAGTTAAGAAATAATACAGCGATAAACTGTCACGTGGTGATATATAAACACTGCAAATATTTAAATAAGAAGAGCCACCTGTAAGTCTTAAAGATATCCAAGTGTTCTCCCTCTGGGGTACGATATATCAGCATAATCAGAAAACGATAGGTTTTCATTTCGTTAATTACTCCATTTAAAATTTCTAGAGGTATTCTTGAGAGCAGAGGTGTAAACGTCATAAGTGTTATTCACAGGTTAAAGCATGTTCCCTTACAATAAAAGTAGATGTTTTTGGAGGTACTTATACTAGTTTCTACTTTTTGAAATATTTCGGATAGATCATTACCGTATGTAGCAGATTTAGTCTCACTTCGCCTATTTTTATATTCGTATTTGAAAGACTGTGATTTTAATAAATTCTCTTTCACTTGCAAAAATTTAGAAATCCACACATAGCATAAGTAATACTCAATTTTTTTGTAATCCACCACATTCGGATTCCTGCATGAAATCTACCAATCGGCAGCACAATAAATTGTATTATGAAATAGGAAAGTACACTCCCTCACGAGTAAACTTGTTTAACTCGTGTTTCGATACAGATTTATTTGCTTCCGCTTCAGCCGCAGAAAAGTACTTACTACAAATTTATTCGGTTATTACTTTCTAAAATAATATCGCGGCTGAACAAAATCGGCAGTTTACTACGCCAGGAAAACGGAAGGAAAGGAAATATTTCTATTACCACATTTATTACTATGGCAATATATTTCGCTAAAGTGGAATTAAAATTCTAAAAAAAAAATTGTTAGCATAAGTTTAACTTTAATGCCCAACAACTTTTAAGACCCAAGTTAAGTTATTATTAGTTTACCTACTCACTAAAATCTATTAAGCGTACTTACCTTGCAGTGAATTCTAAATGCCGAGATTATTTATAATATACGCGCTTCATGTGCTCCCTTATATAATTTTCCAAAATAGATGTTAAACTATTGTGTTGTGAGTTTCGCAGGCGTACGTGTATGCTTTTATTATATACCTTTGAAAGTCATCATCTACATTTATTATTATTTAGATTTTTGTGTATTAATTGTTTGGAATTAAAATTTGTATATATACCCGACGTTCGATTGATGAGTCTGGACGAACAAAAAATTTTAAATTACTTACGTACCTTGCGGTACAACTTAAACACGGTCTGCTAATACATTCGCATTACCGAAGAGCATATTTCATTCACTATTATCAATATAAAAGCGTAACATATCTACAGGTAGGCTAGTCATTCATGTGCACAGTTTCTACTGAATATGTGTGTTCTAAGTATTTTAATCTTATAAACGGAAATGAAGGGTTATTTACTTTAAAAGAGCTTTACTAATGTAAAATACGATTTATTCATTCATTCCTCCATTCCTCCATTCAAACTATTTATAGTTCACATACATAATTATTTATCTTTGATAAGAGTTTTCCCGTAGAAGCTCGAATTTCTATATTATTAGTGTTAAAAGTATTTCTTTTAAAATATGCTACATTTTCAGTTGTTATCCTGTTCCTATAGGCTTACTTAAGATCATCATTTCTAAATTTTCAATCCTTACTTTTACAAATAGAAGAGTTTTATTCTCTATAATTTTTTCGTTCTCATCAAATTTAAATATTTCTTTTGGACGCTCATAATTGTTGTTGAAAATAATAAACTTAAAATTTAGACAGGTACTTACAAAAATTATTGTGGTTCGGGATACACCTCAGCTATAACAATTGCATTTAAATCGTACTGCGATGTATTTTGTGTTTGCCTGTGAAGTTGTTTAGAATTTTGTTGTGACTGTAATTTTTTCGACAAAAGTATCCAAATAGCTTTTGTCGAAAATCGTTTTGTTTAGGTTTGTTACATTTGAATTATTGGAATTTTCTGTAGTTGAGATTTGATTGTGATTGAAATTTTGATGTATCATTCTTGTTTTCTCTTGAATGCTTAAAATTCTGATGATAATATAATATATAAGAACGCTGATATTGTTGTTGACTCTGTGTTTACGATTTATTATGCCGGTAAATCTTCACATTATCTTAAAATTTCCCAAAAATCTTAAATTTATATGTTTTGAATTATGGATTTAGTTATCTGAAAATCAAAATCTTGTACTAAATGTTGTAGGATTGGATATTTGTTTATAGAATAATTCTCCCTTGAACATGCTATATTTTCGCATAGATACTTCTAACTTTGTTTTGTTCTGTTTCTGACCAGAATTTTGATAAGAAGTGGGACTCGAAGTCGTCAAAATGTTGAAATGAAACTTCTACGATCGATAATCATGAATCATACCTTTTATGTCTTCCACACAATTACTAGAATTGCTTCGTGCTTTCGGCATTTCGATAATTTATGGTATTGGTTTTGAAAATTAAAATAAATTACTTACTTACTTATCTTCCCATTTACAACTTCTAATTCCTAACTTTTCCCTTCTCCCTCCCCTATCTTTACTCTTTTTCTTACTTTATAAATAATAGAAAATAACTTGCTAGTGCGTTACTTCCGCCGAACCCTGTATATAATTTTGTAGGATCTCGTCGCACAGGACCTCCTTTCCAAATCCGGCTTTAACAATTCCATTCTGCAAAATAGAGAATCTTCATAGACAAGCAACATTTTGTCGCGGGCACTAATAATTTCTTCCGTGACAACCCAACAGTAATACAATATGGAATGTTACATTTAGCTGCCTATCATTTATTTGTGCTCCATTTAAATAACTCCCTTTACCTCTTTTCTAGGACCGAATTTGCATATAATATTTATTCAAGCTTACATTTTCTTTTCATTTACGGGATTTCACATATTACTACATTGTTAATTATATTATAAACAAATCCTTATACAATTTTGAAGGTCCGCCACAATTTACATATTCGAAAAAAATCTGATTCCCCATGGAGGGATTAAGTCATCATAAAATCTATATGAATTAAAGTTTTATTAATTGCGGCAATATATTGGAGACTTGTAGTAAATAGACTATTAAAATTGTACTTGTTCAACAATGCAGACCGAGCTTTTAAAACAAATAGGGTATCTGTATCTAATTTTATAATCAACTCCAAATAAAGTTTCACCGCAGCAAAATAAGACAAATCGGCCACGACAGCTTTTACCAATCGATTAGCAGCAAATGGACCAATCATAGTACCAAAACTAATCACCAAGGTAATAAACAACGGCGAATTAAAGAAAATAGATTTATTGCCACCATTCTGACTTTCCCATGATCACTAATTACCTACTCAGATAATACGCTATATAGCTATATCAAAAATAATATAGCTAGAGTCGTGTTAAGTAATTAAGACAAATTCCGTTTATGAGAAAGTCGTTTTATAGCGGGCACGTTCTTATATTTCCTTTCCGTGCAGTCAGTAATCATAATAATAGGAAGTTTTGTTGAATTTTTAATTTGTAAACAAAAAAATTGCAGTGGCTTGCAAATATATGAATGCATTTGTTTTAGCTATTTTCGCATTCCGTTATGTAATTAAATTCCATAAAAGTTGCTGGCTTTTTATTGGAATTTACTACTTAGGACGCGTGATAATTACGATCGTATTGAAAGCGATGGTCGTTAAGGAGAGAAACAAACCGATTCGTAAAAAATTGTAATTATCAACATCATCTGTTGCTTAAAGTGCTAATTGTGTTAATTCACGAGAAAAACCGAAGGAATAAAATAAGGCTTCTTTATGGTAATCACGTATTCTTATATCGTTCGTGCTCAAGTCATAAATTTTGTTTTGCTAGTGTTTCTGGTATTTATGCATTTATTAATGATGCTAAACACGACATTGGTAACTACCTGCACTTACAGTGCAGTCCAAGAAAAATTGTTTGAAAGAAATCAATGTTTATTTATTTTGGACAATGAATTCTTTATGAGTCCCATTTCGTAACTAGCACATGGATGATTCTGATTTGAACACTTAAAATATACAATTTTGAAAGGTATTTTTTCTCACTTTGTACCACTAGATCGAATAAAAAGAATCAAAATTTATCATTACATTAGTATTTTAACCAATTTCGTATAGTAGGATCAATGTGATTGAACTTTATCATGCTTTTATGTAGAAAAGAAAAATTTCAAATTTCCAAAGTTTATAGTATTTAAAGGAAGAAAATTAATGTGCAGGAGCTATCAGAACATGTTGAATTTCATGTAGGAAGCATTACCAAAGTCATTAAAATTTTTGTCATTCTGAGAAAATAAGGAAGTTTATTTTTATATTTATATTTTTTGTTCAAGAAATCTCTTTAAAATAAAGATTTTGTTTCAAATCTCTAGATTAGTTGTGATATAAATCTGTTATTCCATATTTCAAACTTTTTCTTACCCTTACCATTATATCTGACGTTAATGTTTTAATTCTTTGAAGCAGTATATAGGACAACTACGTATAATCGTATCTATAAATACCGCGACAAGGTATTTTTTGTTACTATGTTATATGTTTTGTTTTTATTACAAATTAACACAATTGTTTTAATTATGGTGTTCGGAAAGACGTCAACATACGTTACGATAAGATTTTTGTCGACGTTTACGTCGATTTAAAAATTTCTTAAAACAATGTTGGCAACAAATTTTATTATAATGTAGAAACATCTCACTTATAAAATATAACAAAATATAAACTATATAAAAACGTAAGTTGTTTCTGAAAGTGGCTTTAAAGCCTTTTGCCAGAGCGAAAGGAACAAAAAAATATTAAGGACATGCGTTATTCTTCGTTTAAAGGAAAATTCTCGAGGTGTCAAATTCAGAATCTGAGAAAATTTTTTTATCGGTAGAAATTCACATTGAAGAGGTGAAACATCTCTCGGAAAATTGATTAATTTTCAATTTTTCCGATATAGTTCTTTAATAGTAACAGTTGGAGGTGATATTTAAATGTAAGAATCACTTAATGTAGGAAGTTCGTTCATAACACTACGGAATATAAAGAAGTGCCTTTTGAGTGCACTTTGTGTCTTGTTTTAGTGTTACTAACTTCTGAAAGGCTCTATATAGCTGGAAATGTATATACAATTTTAATTAGATTTAAACGGCAAACGAGTTTTATTTAAACCTCATTTCCATATTATTACAAAGATGCTCATCATAGTGTTGCATTTAAGTGCAACATTCTGTATATTCCGCAGTACCGTGTTATGAATGAACTTCCGATATCAAGTAATTCTTGCGTTGAAACATCACATCCAATTCTTACCGTTCGAAAATTATATGAAAAAAATTACAACTAATTAATATTTATCTACAGCATATTATTCGATATCGAAATACTTTTATATCAATTTTATTTAAATATATTTCTGGTATCAAATTCCTAAATATGTACATTTCAAGTGAATTATGGCAAAAGTATGGCTATAGTAGTTTCTATAAATCTACAACCTTCACCTAACTGTTTGCGTTCTTAGTTTGTTCCTGATTCTTCTTATAATAAATTTTACTGAATCTGACAGATTTTTCAGGTCCTTTTTTGAGAGTCGTTTAGTTACGTATCTCAAATTTAATATCATTTCTGCACTTTGATAAATTAAAACAGATTCTAAGAATTACATTTACCATAGCAACTGATTTTTCCATTATTTCCATTATTAATATAATAAGCAACTTCATCAAGGCACTTTATCGGTATATAATTATACACAACCAAACTATTTCTAATTAGCAAATTGCTAATAATTAATTACTTAATAATTAAGAGAATCGAATCATTTAGAGATTGAGAAGCATCACAAAAAGAAATATACTTACGATATATATTAAAGGATGCCGTCAACCGGGGCGAAGTCGAACAAAATATTGATTTTTGCAGATCAGTGAAAAATTATTATGAAAAACTGGTCTCTGTCTCGCAGATCTTTAATTACAAAAATTTGCTTCGGGTTTCGTAGATACCACATCATCAGACAAAAGCTGCAAGTAAACAAAGCCATCAGCTAATGAAGATTGTGTACTCGATGTTAACTATTTAAATTAAGTAATTATCGTACATAGGAATTCTATTTTAACTTAAATGCCAAGTGTACTTGTTAAATTGTTAAAATTAAAATTAAAATTGCAATATTGAGAACATTATTCAAAACATGATTGTCAGAAAATTTAAATTACGTTGAGCACATTAGAGACTTTGTATAAATAAAATTTGTAAAGAAAGGACAACACACAAGCACGTTAAAAGTATAAAAGTATTAAATAAATGCTACTATAAAATAAAAATATTTTTCTTAAAGTTAAAAAAAATAATTTTTAATTTTATTTCTCCTCCTCTGGGATCACGGTTGTTTGTCAATTCAAGAAAAGGTGCCTTGGTGGCAAATCCAAATTTGAACGAAACTTGACGGAAATATAGAACTAAGCCATGCACGTAGCATGTCTGTTTTGTCTGTCGATATTCAGTTTCAAGGATGACGCAAACATGTCCAAAGATTGACTGATTTTCGGTTTTCTTCAACATAACTGTAGAACGAAGAAACTTAAAATGGATGAATTAATACAAAAGCCGTTGCATAATTAAGGATCTTTTAGAAAACCTGATTAATACAGAGTGCTACGTTCAAGCCTAACTCTCCAGCATCCAATCTGTTTGTAACGATATAAGAAAATGTTACCATATTCTAAATTAAAGCTAAAGTTGGAAGCGGCTGTCATCCGCGTTATATACGTTCTCAATGCAATTGTTTCCAACTAGTGGTTTAACTCTATTATTAAAGTCACTTTAAATTCTTCCAATTATAGGCTATTAGTCTCATACGAAACAAAAGTTGCAAAAGTTTTATACGTTCTTTTAAAGTGTAGTAACTACTTCCTTATAGCTTTGAAGATTTCTAACTTCCACTCTTTTTCGTGTGACTACATCATGAATAATCAGTACAGGCCATAAATTTCTCTGGAACATACTAAGAGATAGCTATCTGTTTTTTTCTTTATATTCTCCTCTCAGCCGTAGAGATTTAACCTTGCTTCTGTACGCATTCGAAAAATAGCCGCTTATTGTTTCCACTTTTGCTATATGAACAGCATTTAACACTTAAAACATCTTTTCTGCTGATATACAAGGTTCCAGTTCAACTTGTAGAGACTCTTGATGAAGACATCTGTAAGAATACGTGCACGATTCGAGAGTAAAAACATTTTATCAGATAAATCCTCCACAAGTTAGATAAAATTTTACAAATAATGCGTGGATAACATCTTTTTGGTTTGGTCCGTTGATTTACTAGAGTTACGTAACTTCCTAGATTTGCATAAATCCTGTATTTGATAATTCTAATGACTTCTCAGACCTGACCGTAACAGCAAAAAGCAATAACTTTGAGTTTAAGATTTATCGCGAACCATTTCACACAGGCAGAATTATTGCCAATTTTTCTAATCCCCTTGTAAGACACAAATTACAATTATTTTTTTATTATAGATTAGTCAACATACCAGTTCTCCATGGAAAAACTGCAATTAGAGAGATCGCTTCTTTAAATGACTACCCCTTATGAGGAAGATAAAACGTCAGTCAAAGATAAAATTAGTGAGAAAGAAGCTTATATTATAAAGAAGAACTTACCTGCAGACACAATTTCAACACTTCCAGAATCTAAGATAAAACCTCAGATCCATTCCTCTTATTGAACCTATATCTTATAGGATCGCTGATGTCCTTAAAAACCATACTAGTCTATGTTTTAAAAGCTTATCCTTTTAAAAAACATATCTAGATATCGTAAATATGTTGGAAGGACTTACCGATCTTTTGATGTTAAATTAAAAAAGTCTCCAGCCTTCTGCTTCCGGTTTTTCGCACATTACGTCTCGCTTGCAATTCAATCATTCCTTCGATAAGAAAAATAATTTCAAGATTTTACATTTCTTACCTCTTAGGGTCTTACAATGAACAATTTAGAAAGTGTGGAAAAAACAGAACTCGTTAATTTTGCAAATTTTATTGGACTTATCACTTACTTTTCAGATCTTATTTGTATGCGATAATGGTTCCCTGCACTGTGATGCATAATTATGACCAATGTAGATTCCTTATTTAATTCTGACAGATAATTAATGTTTTACTTTTTCCATACTGCAGATAAAGTACAAATAATAATAATAAATAATATTCTTTGTCTTGGTGTGTGTATGGCGTCACAATAATTTTAATTTGTTATGATGTTTAGTTTTATTTTTACATTAATCTTAACCACAACTTTGGGACAATGTAATGTAGTGGTAGCAATATTTAGGTACCTCCCGCTTTTTTTGATTATTATTTGGATTTATTTTTTGTAACCGTTTATTTAGTAAGTAATTAGAACAATTTCTGTTACAATAATATAGTTTTATAATTTTACTAAAAAAATTCTTAATTAGCTTTTAATCTCTAGTCTGAGGAACATGTATACGAGACTAGTCGCACTATTTTATTTAAGAAAGAGATAATGATAACAGCCCATTCCTTGCATTTCTTCACATTTAAAATAAAATAGTGCAGGTCGTAAAGTGGACATTTTCAAAAACGAAATAAGTTTTGATACTGTACATACACAACTTAACTTCACCATATAGAGTGTCTGCGGAAAAGTCTGCACCATATTGGAACTTTGCTCTTTCTCTAGTTTTAAGGTAACTATGTTTGTACCTTGTCTGCGCATCATTAGAAACCAAAAAAAGTTCGAAAATATTTGTCGCATCGTATCAACATTTTATAATTCCAAATGTCAAAGAATGCCAAATATGAACAAATGTTACAAGAGAAATTTGTTTCCATCTATCTAGAGACTCCAAATCCAAAGCGCGATTAAAAAAAGTTGACATTTCTTTTGATTTTTTTTTTGTTGTTGTTGAAATTATTGACTTTATATTTTTGCGGTATATTTTCTTCATCGGTATTAGTTGGAAATCGAGAGTTCGTCTTAAAAAAGAGAAGATTAAATTAATTTCTTATTAAGGTTTATTTTCTCCATTGAAACCATTTTGCATAACAAACTTAAGAACGCTCTTGGGTTATTTTCGCAACTGACAATGTTAATAGTGGGCTCATATTGAATCGAGGAGTTAGAAAGCATTTTTTATAATCAAAAGACATTTGCTTCAAGAATTCTTCTTCCGATAAAACTTTCCAATTAGTCTACCATCAAAAGCATCACACCAAACGTTGGCTTTAAAGAAATATTGATCTCTGCGTTCAATTATAGATTTGATGTTTTCATCAGCTCCCTATGTGCCATTCTGAGAGCACATCTGTTGTGCAGAAGAAGAGTTGTCGATGAGTTCATCTTGAAACCATGTGCAAAAATAAAACCTGGCATCAAAAACTTTCATGTTGATAAATTTGGGTTTAAAGGAAAGGTATTTGTTTATAGAAAATAACATTGATTAACTTTTATGATTCTAAGATTCCATTTTCTAACTTCTCAACTCAGTATGACTCCACTATTAACATTTTTAAATTACGAAAATAATCCAAGAGCGTCCTTAAGTTTTCAGTGCAAAATGATCTAATTTTAGAGAAGGAACCTTTTAATAAAAAATAAATTAAATATTCTCGTTTTTAAGACGAACCCAAGATTTCCAACTGATACTGATAAGGAAAATACACTGAAAAAATATAAATTGTCGTGTGAGAAAGAACAAAAGTTGTTTTTTTTACTTGGAATCTCTAAGTAGATTGAAATAACTGTTTCTTATAATATTTGCTCACATTTAGCCAAATAATAACATTTTTTAACATTTCAAATGTTTAAATTAAATTTTGGAAAATTTGTTGATTTATATTGATGCACAGACAAACTACAAACACAGTTACTTTAAAACTAAAGAAATAAGAAAGCTCCCATGTGGTGCAGACCTTTCCATGGGCACTGCATAAAACAAACCCAACAGAACTGAAGCTGTGGTGATATTTTCTTTAAGAGCACTCAAGAGTATATTGGAGAACTCCATATGGTAAACAGAATTAAAAGACAAGCAAAACTCTTACTCAAAATATTTTTTTATATTGTTGAAAAAAATTGGGACACTTAAAAATTAATCTAAAACGTAACACTCTGTATATACAATAATCGCACATTTATAAAAAAATTTATAAAATGCCCTATATCTTTTCTTCTTCTTCGTCCCACAGTTATCATTTACATACCTATTGTAGTATGCTGAACATTTTCACGAAGTTTCACTAAAGTCTGAATTTGACATCCGGAAAACCTTGCCTTATGAGTTATAACTTACCTTTCGATGAAATCCATTCGTTTTGTTTTATTAAACAGCCTTACCCACGATAAAAACTAACCGTAAAAGACAGTAGTAAATTTCTCGAAAGAATCACGATAAGTTAATGACTTCAATTAGAGCTACTAACTACCTGTAATCGTTTTTACAAATTACTCTCAACCTATTACGATTAGTATTAAGCGCAATCCGAGAGCTTCGGCTACACGTTTAACGGCTTCGTGCAATTTAATAGTAAATTAAACTAAATAATGATGAATAAATTTCAACAAAGATGTTTCTTATTCAAAGCGGAACTTGACGCGTTTAGTTTCGTGTTTTTCTTTCTTTCTTCTATAGCGCTAAACGCGATACAATCGGCTAATTTATCCGATGCACAGCTATTGCTGCTACCGGATTCTGGTCGTTTCAATTATCTTCTGTTTTCGTTGTTTCGCCACTCTACGGAATCATAGTTTGACAAATTGATACAGTACGCAGTATTGCCTCCAAATAGTGGTAAATGGTGTAATTATTTTCACAATAATGAGCCAGTAATTGCAGCAATAGCAGATTTGTAAATTGCTAATCTATCGCATTTGTCAATGATTGAACCGAGTGCGTACGCGCTTGTATTTGTACGCGCAATTGCGTACGTGAACATCGATGTTTGTATAGGTGAATAGACGTATGTATGCAGCAGGCAGCGAGGGTAGAATGGAATAGGGAAAGGAGAGGCTATGATTGGGACTGTGAAGCTACAGCATGTTGCCTACTAATGGCAATTTGTTACCTTAAATTATTCATAAGTACGCTTTAATCGAAACTATTTATCTAATATTGTTGATAAATACATTCCTCAACAGTAAAAATACCTATTAATAGTTTAAAAAGTAGTTAGAGATTTCTGTAACGTACTGTTAGTTCGATAAAAATTGTTTGTTTTAATAAAAATAATAGAGCGGAGCAAAAGTTTTTTCGTTTTTTATTAGCAAAATTCAACGTTACGAACACAAAAATATCCATTTCATATCCAGTACAGTGAGGGACTAAAGTTTAAATACACAAACATCACTTAAAATGAAAATAAAGCATTGTAACACAAATATATGTATGCAGTGTATTTATTAGTCGAATAATAAACAATAATGAAAACTAAAAAAAAATATTTTGTTGGATAGATAACGGTAAATTCGCAATAAAAGAATATGCTGGACAAAAATTTAAATACAATACAAAAAATATATATCTTTTGGCTAATTTTAATTAAATCGAAAAACGTAAACTTAAATTAATATTTGGTTGGTCCGCCCCGAGATTCAATGACTGCCCTTGGACGACGTGGCATAGATACAACAAAATTTTCTGTTTCAGATATCGTGATTTCTGACCAGGCCTTTGTTAAAACTTCCTGGCAAAAGTTATTAAATCAAAATAAAAAAAGTAAAGAATTAATTTGAATTCGTCGGTGTGCGTGTCCTTCAGTCAGTTCATGATGCGTTTGTCTGCATCCTCTGTTTATCTTCGTCGGTTGCAGAACATGGCGATCTATTGTGCACGGCGAAGGGCCAAGCTCCTGTGACAATTATCGCGTGCTTTCCAGTATGACTTGATTCTACTCAAAATGCTCGCCATTAGCTTCAATGCAATTGATTCTCTATGTAGTAATTGCTTGTTTAAACTGTATGATATTTGCTCATCGACAGAAAAAATTGCGCAATCTAGATACAAATTGACTTACAATTTCGTAAATTAAATACATCAAACACAAAGGACCAAATTGAACAGAATACATCCGTTTTACATCATAATTAATAATACATCACCTAAGCTCTATTAATTACCATAAAAATAAAATTACCCCAAAATTCCCTCACTAGAAATAAATATACAATGATACCTCCTTCAATTGCTTAAATTCTCACGGTTGTCAGATTTTGTCTTACTTGCATACTTTTTACTCCTACTAGCCCTTTGAAAACATTATTAAAGATTTAAATTATGATTTACTTGTGGTTTTTCAGATTATAACGTATATTATTACGTATTCATATCTTAATAAACGCGCCGTCAACTCTAGAATTAAATGAATTTGAACTTGGTCTAAAGCTTCTACTTATCAATATACTTTCAATGGCAAGAGAGAGAATGCTAACAACATCAAAGACCTCCGGCTATTCTACGCTGAAATTAAGATATGCATACCGCAAGTGTAATCGTGGCCAAGCTAGCGAAAATAGCACCTGTTTGATTAATCATCTGAAAGAAGCGTAAGCATCATCGAGAAAGAATATTCTATTCTTAGGTTTTTCTCACCAGGGAACAGAACAAACAGAACTAAAAGTGCATGTAGCCTCAGTTTTAGTACAAATTCATATTGTGAAACATTTACTGCAACATGTACGTACATATGTGAGGAATTTTAAAGAAATGTAGTAAATACATGAATTATGCAACAGTTAAATTTTTTGGCTCTGACGATGCGCCATAGTTAAGAAGATGTTGTGTCTTATTTTGGAACTAGTCAACAGTTTAATATTGATGTTGAAAGCTAACGCAGCCAAAGCAACCAATCATTTGCTAAATATATGTATATACTCTAAGAAATCACACGTTTTTGCTTATATAACAGGTACATATTTTCTTAATTCATCTATTTTACTTTACTAAAATTTTTAAAGTTTTTGTGTCAAGTTATATTTGCCCCCGAAATTTAAATCTGTGTAAGTAAAACATGCAGTTTTCATATGAGACGAAACTCAATTTGTATATTCTTTTCCTTTATACCTTATCAAAGATTACTTTATTAAGTTAAGTACTCTTCTCAAAAAAATCCATTTTAAATGTCTTTGATTTTCAAGAGAAACGTAAATAGTTTACATAAAGTATGAGCACTATGCTTCTTCAATATAAAGAAACAGCATAGCAATTGAAACCTTTGTAAAATGTATTGAAGAAAGCATTGCTACGAGTTGATTATTTTTAACATGGACTTATGTCCATTAACGTAAATTGTTAATTTTATTTCAACTCGATAAAATATCAATATCTTTGTTGTCTTTGACGAAGGCTTTTTGTGTAGATATATCGTACAGTACCAGATCTTTTGAGTTTCCCCCCATTTCCTATTTTTCTAATTGGATAACATACACCAAGATTTAGTATACTGTATTATCCTGTTATAAGCCATAGCTGTATATGTCTAAGATAAGAAATCTGATAATCTTTGAGAGCATGCAGCACCCATCGAACCAAATAAAAGATAATTACATAAAATCAGTGAATTTACCGTTCCAAAGTTAAAATTAATTTGGCTTCGTGGATAATTATTACGATGTTATTAAAGAACGAACAACAACAAACGAAAAGAACTTTTTGCTAAAAAAAAAGTTAATCGGTTTAGTTCTTTGTAGCCTGACCTGAGCCTAGTAATTTTATCGGTAAATGAGAAAGAAATTAATCTTAATAACGAGGCCTGCATTTTCTACAACTTCTGCTGGAATGAATTTACACAAAGATAGCCTAAAATCATAACCAGGATTTCACGTATTTTTAAACATAATTACTCTTTACTTTTATACAAAAAAGAATTGTTATTAATGTTTGTGATCTACAAACAATAATTTTAAATGGTTTAGCAAGATAACCTTATTGCTTTCTAATTAGATCCAGTCTAATTACTACTAAATACAATCCCGCGAACATAACTATATTTATTAACATGACCTGATGCGATTTTTAAAAAACCCTTATGAGCTATAATTTCTATTGGTAACGATTCGCAGTAGCTGTATCAAATTTAATAATATCTTCATGCTTAACCAAGCAACACATTAGCCTGCATATCACCTATATTTCCTCTAATTATTTTATTTGTATCTGCGTTACATAGATTTCTGCTTTGTCCAGAAAATAATAAATTTATTGAATATTCTCTGTATATACTAATGGCTTTTTTGCTGCTTGAAATCATTTCGCAATAGCCAGGGAAACATAAACATAATATAAATGAAGAAGATATGAATTGCGTGTATATTATTCTAACGGATACGATTACTGTCTTTTTGAAATAGAACCGCTCGTTGATATTGCTTTAGATAATCACTACTAGTATCCAATCTATTTGTCGAATGATAAATTATATGTGGCTACAACAAAAACTCTAATGCGTTCAATAACGTTTTTGCAATATCGACAGAAAGAACAAATTCGGTGATATTTTACGTTACTTCTTTGCAATTATGGAAAAGTAAGACTTTAGGAAAAGTATAAAACAAAATACCAACCACAAGCTAGCATGTAATCCCGACAATATAAACAACATTCTATGTACATACGTCTTTTAAATAAGTATCGTCATTTACTTTATATGTATCATTTTAATGTTAATTTTGAAATTTAAACTTGCGCCAATTAAGGTGTACAACACGAAATAAATATGTTTGTCCATGTAACTAGAAGAAGAGGAAAATAAACGTGAAAAATCCGAAACGTAAAAGGATGCTTATTTAAACAACACAATCAAAAAAAAAAAGAATTTGAAATATTTGAACAAAATCGGTTAAAATTAACAATTGAGTGAAAATTTTTCAAATAAAAAATATTCGGAGATCTACACAACAAGAAACCGCGTCCAGGTACACTGGTGTTCACTTTCCGCTACGGATAAAACAAGTTTGGTGTCTGAAATTTGAACATTTACTACATTTCTAGATACTTCTCTTCGATTCATGTGGACTTTCGTCAATATACCCATCTATCTTAGTTTCTGAGATAATTGAGATAATTTGAGGTTTTTGGCGAATTTCTTAAACGCTTTACAAGCTAGAGTAATGATTAAAATTTTATTAATCATTTATTATTGAGTATCCTGAGTTTTCGGTAATGCTCTGATATTTATTTTTTCTATCAAGTAACTCTTCAAAATGGCCGTCGAATTCCTTGCCATGTTTGATTCAAGTTGTTACTTTTCTTTCTAAATAGAGTACCCTGTATATTTCTTCAGAATCTGACAAAGAAGCTTAGATTCTCTAAGAATATTCATTACAAATAATGTGTACAAATTTCAACATGTAATCTGAGTGAGCGCCATTTCCCTTCATATATACTGCAATGCAATTTCTCATATGTCGATGAAATTCTACTAAAATCTCGGGAGTAGCATTTTCTGTAATAAGGTTTTTTCGTAAACATTTCTAGTTAGCTAAACTTTGACATGTTTTCAACAACTTTCAGCATGTTCTTATTCTTTTACTATTAGGCTCTAAATAAATCTATTTATTCTTTTTATGTTGAACTCTAATCGATGTTTGTCTGTTAACTTACTGGAAGAGCTGTATAGCAAAATGATGCTTACTTCTAGTAGATGCTGGAATTATGGCAAAAAAGACAATATTCACACATATATACCTTTAGCGAAATAACAGCTTTCAAAAACTCATCCGCATACCAGCTTCATACTTAATTTACCAAAGTAAAGCTGGGCAATTACTTTCAAATAGTAATTAATTACAATTACAAGATACTCTTTTTTAGAGAATTTAATTGTCAGTCTTATAATTACAATTACAAACAACATGTAATTGACAATTACTTCTTCAATTACAACTGCATTACATTTGCATATATATAATCTGACGAAACCATTTTTTTCTGTTATTGGTTTTGTGTTGTTGAATATAATACACACGGAATTTCAGATAGGAGTATATTGTAAGTATGAAAAAGAAGTCGAATATATTCCAACCGGATAATAATTCTAATAATTTATTATTAGAAAAAAAAACAAAATAAATGAAGCAACTGCCCCCAGTAAAAGTATAAAATAAAATAATTATTATAATAATAGGCGTAACAAAAATATAAATAACAGCTTTTACGAATGAAAATAAAGCTGGAGAAAAAGTAAAAATTGTGATAAAGTAAAAATATCAAAAATAGCTTTCTAACATGACCAAAAGGCGTGCTGGTAGAATCCCATTTCCACATGGCGAAAAAAAATTGAGTGGCTTCGCAAAATTATTGCTTCGAAAATGATTATTAAAACAGAGCAAGAAGTGTGTTCAATGTTTTCATTTCGTTTTGAATCTCGACGTTCCAATAGCGTATACGTAATATATAGCATTGGTAAAGTTAATTTGCAAGTACTAATTTCTAAAGTAATTTGTAATTGTCAATTCCTTTTTGGAAAGTAGTTAACCAGCTTTGTACTAAAGAATGACGCATTTTGGTTAATAGACATCAGAATCTGGGAAAATAGAGCTTTCCATTGAAAAGAATTCATGAAATATGAATCAAACATAGCGACGATTTCGACGACCATCTTGTAGATGCTAAAAAAAAATTCGATGTATTGCTGAAAGCTCCAAGAAATACTCGAATAAACTTTGTACTCTAGCTCTAGCGCCTAAGGCATTTAAAGAAACAAGGGAATTTCGCGAAAATCTCTAATCATCCAAATTATCTCAACAACTAAGATAGATAGCAATAGGGAATATTTTAAAAAGTTGACACGAATTGAAGGTAGGCATTCAAAAATGCAATAAAATACAGGATATTCCATTTAATAAACCAAACTTGTATCGTACGCTGCAAAAACAGCCTGTATACTTGAATATAGTTTTACATTGTCTTGAAATATTTTTTGTTTGCAAATATATATAGATATACATATATATATTATAATATTCAAAGAAAGAATGAGAAAACCCAATATAATGTTTTCGAAGCAGAAAGAACAGGAAACAGTACCATTGGGTATCAGCATTTCGATCAATATAAATATAAAAACCCGTAAGGTTAACCACAAATATTTATTGTACACGTACATTCATACCTACTCGTTTGTAAAATCAGAATGAATGGATGACAATAAACACAAAACAAATATGTGACCACTCTCCACTAAACAGCAAATAACGCATAAAGTATTTTATTATACAACATAAACCAAAAATCTTCGAATTTGAGGGCCTCCTTTCCTGAAAAATTTACTCGGAGCGAATGTTTGCAGTTTCATCTTTTGACAATAATTTAACAAAAGTATATTGTTGTGATATCAAAAAACTGATACATTCCCATAATAAAATAAACAATGAAAGGTCTGCGAACTTCATCTTCCTCAAAAGATTAATTTTTCGTCTCTCAATTCTCCAACAATCGATTTTTGTTTAAGTATTCTTTACGCGTTTCTTTTAAATTTGTACTAACTTAATTACTTCTCACAAACTTTCACGTTGGAAATATACACTACGGAGAAAACTTATGGAATAAATGCATTAAATTCGAAGTAATTTTCATAACCTCTTTTATATTTCTTTCTTAATAAATATGTTTTCATCAATTTTAAGTTTTCCCAACTTCTAGTATTCAAGTAATTACATAATCGAGAATTTTATAGATCATTTACTTGTGTAGAAGGTACAAAGATCAAATATTCGAAATGCCAATAAGCAAACCTATAGACCTATTCATTTTCTACATTGCAAATGACGTAGGAACTAATTCAACTCATTTCATACCTAGCCCTGTTTTTCAAATTCTCTAAATTTTGAGGTGAATCAACATAGATTTTCGATTTTAAATATTCCCATAAGAACGCGTCAAGGTACATAATGGGACCTGGAGAACCGCTCTGTTTGTCCTCAATTGGCGATCCACCACCCAGGAGAACTCACAAGAAGGACCTGCAAAGTGCGCGTTTCGCTAAAACCAAATATCACCATTTGGTAATGCAACGTTTAGTTTATTACGGAGCATTTAGAATTTAAAATCCAATTTATGGATATTCGATTCAAAGAAATGTTTTTTTTGGTGAAACGCATTGTATATGAGTACACTGCTCTGAACAAAAACGCAATTACCATGATCTACAATAGATATCCCTATTCCATTAAATTTTTTATATCAAGTAGGTTCTACAAGATGGCCATCAGAATCATTGTCAGCGCCTGATATTTTATAAAGAATAATAAAGAATCTTATAAAGAAGCGTTTTCATAAATATTTCCGCATACCTGAATATTTACATTTGTAAAATCAAGTATAACATTTTCAAATGTAATCACCCGCATTTATTCATTTGCGCTTGATAGTAGTACCAAGGATGATAGTTTGGCTTATCCCATCGTTAAACGCAGATAATTTTTTGTCGGTTTCAACTTTAAAAAGGAACCTTTACCTTCTAAACTTGTGCCAAATATAGAGATAAATCCTGAAAGCAATATTAACATTTCGAAAACTTGCAAATAGCATTTGTCCATATGTAGCTTAATCCTATCAGACCTAGAATTACTGTCACCGAATATTCGAGAAAACACCAAACACTCATCAGTAAATTCAACTGCAAGGTCGCCCCGCTTTATGGAGATTTGTCAAGAAGAAAGTTAAACCTTTTTGACAACATAGCGAATGACAAGCGTAGCTGAGCTGATCTGCATGACAGATCAGGAACTGAATCCATGTTAATTCCATTATTTAGCATCCCCCGGTTCAAAAATTATTTGTTTCAAAACATTGATAAAATCTACACTTTTAGTACTAAATATACCAGAGAAATTAACAATTCTGCGTGCAGCATCCACCAGTCGAAACAATCGAACATCGCAACGCATGGATTTGCACCAACAACAAGGAAGGCTTACCGGCACGAAATCGACTGCACATAGGTGTCGTGGGATGGGTTAATTAGGGCAAATCATTAACACATGTCGGACCGTCCACTGGACGCAAAATTCAACAAATAATTTAGTATTAATGGTGCCGGAAATGGCGTGGGTCGGAAATGATTGCGTTGCTGGTTGATGGCTTCCGGCGCGCACTAGCGCCACTAAAATATCGCAGCTAGTTTCGCGATGGCATAGTGAACTATAAATTCGAACTGGAAAGAACAAGCGCAGGTTTACTGGCGCAACCAACATTTGCTCTATAATTCCAGTTATTTATATATATATATATATATATATATATATATAGATGATAAATTATTTTGTGTATTTTGTAATAAAATCGTCCTAAAGATAGTTCTTTCGCCTCTTTCAGGGCGCTATTGATGTACGATAATCTAAAGTGTTTTAAAATTTCCAATACGGTTTGACATAGCTGATTTTTCTGTGGATTTTCAACAAAAGCCAAGAACAGCAATTTTCTTTAGTCTTTGTCACTTAGAACGCTGATAGAAGATAACAAAGGAACTAAACCTATCAGCGAAACGGTTACACATTTTTCTATTATTCTTAAACTATTTTCAATAGGGAAACAAAATAAAAGGAACGTGTTAAGAGCCTTATTGAATCTAGATTGCCTGTTAATAACTTGTTAAAAACAAATAACTAAGACAGTGTTGTAAATTTTATATATACGATGTGATTTTTAAAAACCATCCCATTATTTCCAAAATTTCCACAAACACATCGCTTGCTCGTTCTTTCTTATTTTGCATTTTAAAAATGCCATGTTAGATCTTCATCATGATACGTTTTAGAATTTTAAGAATTGTTAATAGCTTTTCTGCATTTCCACAACTTCACCAGTATTAGTTTCCGTAAACATTGTGTGAAGCACTGTAGCTGAAAGGATGGAAATTATATAAATTTACGATGTTAAGCTCATACTGCTTAACATCGTAAATTAAGATAATTTGTTGCTATTTCTAACCACATTTACAATATTTCCGATCTTTTAACATTTTTAACAGATGGACGAGTGCCTATGAGCTTTTATAACCGTGAAAGTGTGTAACATCGAAAATTGAAGCTTTACAGAACCGCTGACAATGATATATAGGGTACAATTAGAAATCGAACTAAAATTTTGAAAACATTATACAGAGTGGCTGCCAATTACAATTAAACATTCAAATGTTAACAGTGTTTCTAAATCCAACTATTTTTCTCTTATCAAATTGTCCGTAAAAGGTTAGATGCATATTCATTACCCATCTAAAATGTATTCTTTTCAAGATATTTAAGAAAATATATATTCATTTTCTTACAAAAGAAAACTAACCACCAATGAGAATGTAACTTTTCGGTTTCTTTTAATTTCGTCCAACTTTGAAGATATTGAAGTTAGTCATGGCCATTAGAGAACAATCCAGCATTTATATCACTTAGGTTTTCAATTATAAACAATTTCAGGGCGTTCAAATCGTACGAACCAAAATTATTTAAATTTGTTTATTATTTATGGGAATCCAATAAAGCGATACCACCAACATACGTTGCCTTTGCGACTCGGTATCCACAGAAACAGAAGCCACTACTAAGAACAGTTAAACGAATAACACAGAATTCGGAAAACTTTGGATCAGTCAAGTCAAAAATTCAAACATATTATGTTTGCAAATTTATTTTGATATGATCTCAAGAGCATGAATTATTTTTAGACAACATTATCTGAATGAATGAAGCTTAATTTACATAAGCTACATTCTCATTGGTGGCTGCCTTTCTTTTAGGAAGAATATTGTATTACGATGCACATTTTCCTAAATATCTTGGAAAGTATCTGAAAGTTTCGACGCTCTGCATTTGAAAGTTTAACCGCAATTTTCGTACACTGTGTATAATGTTTTCGAAAAGTTGTTTTATTGAAAAATATAATAAGATATAGGGAGGTCTATTTAAAATATCAAAGTTGACAGCTACTACGGGTAGGTCGCAAATCTTAGATAATTGAAGATATTTCTTATATCGATCCAGGTAGTTCCTCGTGAGACACCTGTATACGTACAACTGAAGGTGTATTACACACAGAAGGATTTTTGATTTTAAAAGCCGATTTTCGAATTTTACAATAATAGACATCCATAATTGGGTTAAGCTTCTGTAAATACAAACGATGTTAAAAATCTTAAAATAATGCCGCCGTATCAACAGTATTGCCCCTTAATCAATCCTACACCAACACTAACACATCAAATAAATTCATATCTACTTTGAAAGCTGATGTTCAATAAATTTTGTAAAGATCTATTTTTTCCAGACACCCAGCAATACCGAGTAGGTGGATTTGGCCAACGGCCGTTCATCGATCCCGCCTTCACCCACTCATTGAGGGAAATCGAACCCTTTCCGAGGAAAACATCTTGTCACAATAATGAAGTTTCCCAAAGTTATAAAACTGAAAGTCAAGGTGAGAATATGTTTAGTGCAAAACTATAATTAAACGACTTTTTTGACTCCGGTATTTATTTATAAATTCTTGGAAATATGTAAAAGCATTATTTCGCAGCATCACGTTTATTTATAAATCTGATGTACAACTTTCTTGCATGACAATGCATTTATGGAAATTCAATACAATATTTAGTAATAAACAAGCTTTCTATTTCCAAAGTTTGATATTTCTTATGATCTATCTCATAATATAGAAATGAGACAAACTCTGTGATAAGAATAACATCGCCACGTGTAGTATGGACGCTACTTCATAACCACACCTTGTCTTGTCTGTTTTTTGACATCGCATCAAAGGGATGACATGCGGCTTGGTTCGGCAAGTTTGGATGGAATCGCGTATCATCGTCACGTATCGAATTTGAGCAATTCAGAGACCAGTCACCCTTTATTATAAAAGCAGCGTTGTTTTTCTGTGGATTATCGTGGCTTTTGGAAAATGAAAAGAACGCACGAAGCAAGTGTGGCATTTATAGAATTCTATAGGCTATTACAATAAAATTAACAGACATGATTCATGGGAAAGAAATTCCGAAGGATTCGCAATTCCGTGACGAATGCAGAAAGAGTCTAATTTGTTGTATACCTTCATCTTGTTTTTTACTATTTCTGCGAGAGCTTCACACACACCTATTAATTTATTAATTTCTTAGCAATTTTGAATACGAACTGGGGAATGAGTCACCTGTGGCTAAAAGTCTAAAACCAGACTTTCTTGTATAGTTTTCCTTAAAAATGTGTTTTTTGGCAACTTTTAGTCCAGTTACATTTGGAAGATATTCATAGTTGGTCAGTGACAGGTCAGATCCTTGAGTAAATTATTTCCGCCGTTTTGCAGTCTTTTGGTATAGAGATGTTGCTGCCACTACCTCTTTTTTTTCGCTTATTACACACTAATACGCAGTGATCAATTGCAAAGTATTCTGTTGTTGCAATGTTCATCATAACTGTTCTTTATTGACGTGACGCGTTGAAGTTCGCGACGTTGATACCCGACGACGACACGCATCGAAGTTCGTCCCGTCAAGAGACGCTACGCGTCACGTGGTTTGCATTTTAATTTTACGACGAGCAACATATGCCCAATCCACCGTGTATTTGCTTAAACACTTTTTAAAATAACCACAAGAATTACTTAGTTTTTCTGCTACACGTATCAACTCAATTCGTAGATTAGAAATAGTTTTCTTCGTAAGAAATGGAAAGCTAATCTTCATTTTTCACTTTTTACCTAGATTGCCTAGATTTACCTAGATCAGTCTATTCAGATTTTGAACATTTTTATATTGTTTTATAATCCGACTAATCAATGACTTGTGCTTTGAAGAATGACTCTTATACTATTAAAAAAAATTTTACAATGCAAATGTTAATGAAATTGTATCGAATAGATGCATGCAAAATAGCTCAATTTCATGTTTTTCTGATGAACAGTCAAGAAGAAGACAAACATTTTTATTAATAAGTACGACTACCCTCTCAGTTAAACAACAAACGAGTACTTTACTTACAATTTTTTTACGTTAATTTCTTCTTTTATTTCTAATTTGTTTCAAAGCAGTCGATTTGTATGTTTTGTTGCATGCAATGCACATTATCGCCTGGAGGCAAATATTATTATTATCATAAAAAAATGTCTATCTTGTATACATCTACTTAACTTAGTATAATTTCTACAATATGCTTCTAGGTTTCTAGGAGTAAAATTTTTAATTCGGTTAAATCTGCAAGAAAAACAGATTTTACTATTAGCCTTGATAAAACAATTGGGAAAACATTGCTCATATTTTCACGTGTAGTAAAATGTATTTGTCTTGCATATTTAACCAAATTCAAAATTTTACTCCCAGAAACCTAGAAGCATATTGCAGAAATTATACTAGGTTAAGTAGGTGTAGACAAGAGAGACATTTTTGATAATATTAATGATTAATGATGATGTGCGATGTACGTTAAAAACAGATAAATCGATTAATTGAAATAAATAAGCTGGAAGCATCATGCTTAAACTTAATTTATAAATCTGACTTAATTTACAAATCAAAATACAAAGCATTACCTACCGATGACGTGATACCTTGTATCGAGCGACTCAAGATGATAGTCTGTGTCGCTATGATATAAAAATTTGTACCTCCAAAAATGCTGCTCCATTAAAATTGTCTTAATTGACGTACCTATTCATACCATGCATTGAAGTCCTTCTTACGATTTCCCTTTTACTTTCTTCATTCCTGTTTTCGTTTTTTTTCTTGCATTACACTCTCATATGTTGATTTGTCTCGTACGTTATCTTATAGGTATTATAAATATTGTATGTTTAGCTAAAGGAAATAAAGGCGCTGTTATTATTATTATTAAAAAGTCAGAGGTGAAGTACTCGAGCGTATGTACGTTAAGAAGTAAAATAACAAATTGAAAAATCCGGATAGGCCATCCAGGAACAAACTGAATACTTAATTAAAACTCAATTTTTCTTAAACTGAATAGTTTGTTTTTTATTCTAAAATGTTAAATAGTAATGATAATAAAACATTGAAATACACATACAAGCGTGCCTGTAATCTTTCCGTTTTGGATATGTTTTGATATGATATCTAAGGGACATCATACCAAAACATGATCAAAACTAAACACTCAATTAGCGACAATTTGAAATAGAGAGCTCTCTTTAATTAGATGTACACCCAATGTTTTATATGTTCTTTATTTTTAAAATCAATTATTTTGGGTTTATTTTTGGGTTTCTAAGAAGATATTTCTTTCATCTACGGTGAAATTGCTAAAAAAATTTTGAACAGAAACTAAATACTCAATTAGCGACAATTTTAAATAGAACGATCTCTTTACCTAGATGTACTGCATCTAATTAAAAAGAAATCTCCCTGTTTAATTCAAATCGCCGTTGAGAGAAGACGTACTGGTGTAAGTTTTTTCTTTCAAGCAAATCCAACTGTTTAAATTGTTCTTCCAGTAGTACGCTAATTCTGCTTGTGAGCATGCGACATGTTAACATAGAGCGTTCACGTTAGGCTACTTTTTCTTCTATCACTTTAATTTTCGTAAGACGTTAGTTTATTTATTTTATTTAAACTACCGCAAGAGTATCTAGGACACATTCCCGAATCTGCCTACTTTCGTTAGAAAACAATTTCTCTTGTTGCTATAACATTGCAGTAATTTTATATTGTTCACGTGTCTTATTGTAGTAATTTTATATTATCACTGCCTTTTCTTACGACGCTATAACTTAGCGTCAATTCTTTATTGGTCAATAAATATTAAGAAATGTTACAAATCGCAGGTGGTATAATGAAATGAATTACATCCCATTTGTTTCTTAGATTTAACATAAAAATTGTTTAGTGTATATAGAATTAGGGCATGTTAGTTCAACGGCGGGAATATCGGATAATGAGGGGCACATTAATAAATAAATACATAGTCAATGCAATTTTCAATTAATAAATTTATTAATATATCGAACGTTGATATTATTTATAGTTACGCTCTACAGCGTAAGCTCGCAACAACAACAATTTATAACGCACATACGGAAGATATTGAATCTCAAATCGCTTTATGTAATTTCACGAGTCGACACTGCTCTCCAGCCTGCAACCGAAATATAATACGTAGCCTACTATCCGTTACCGTGTAATGTAAGATACATTTGCCGCTTCAGTAGCTACCAATAAGTTACTAGTTCAAACCACAATTTTTATATACCTATTCATTTACCTTTATGTCGTAAATTGTTACATGTACTGCATTGAAATTCTCCCTGTTATTATATTTTTATGGTCGTTCGGCGTTCGGTGAAGCGCTGAGGGTAACACTGAATGTCTGTATACAAACATGATATGCATGGATGTAGTGATTCACTTGTTGCGCTGATGGCGTCAGAGGAAGATAAAATAATGAAAAATAGCTTATCGTGCGGATTGTGTAATATGCCTACATATCGTTGCTTTATGTGGAAGACGTAGATTCCATTTTATCTGATTCATATACGCAAAGTTCTATATCTACAACTTTGTGTTGGCAATAGAAGTTATGAAGCATAACGTTATATATAGATAGATAAACCTCGTGGTAGCAAAGATATTGACACATTGCTCAGCAATAGATTCAAATAGCAACCACGGATGTTCTTCTTCTTCTACTTGCCAATAAACCACTTTTGCGCTTTCGAGTATCGGTGAGGTATGTTGCTACTTTTATTCATTCTTTATCCGTTCGTCCCATGCCTACACCACCTGATCCAACTATGTTTTCCTGGGTCACCTGCTGTTGAAAAAAGAATAATACCGATTCTTTTCTTGAATGAGAAAACTTGTACAGAAGCCAAAGCGATACAGTTTATAAGGACCATGTAGCTTCGATGCCTACCATCAAATACTGGCTTAATGAATTTGAGCGTGACGGAACATTTGTTTTTGATAAGCAGCGGCCAGGTGGTTAAATTGACGTGGCTAGGGATGACATGATCAATAAAATTTCTGATAACGTGTATTCAGACCGCCCGGAGAAGATTATAAATAGTGGTAATATGGTAGACATTTCGATTGAGAGAGTACAACGCATCCTTCAGGAAAAATTGAGTGTGAGAAAGCTATCGGCCGGATGAGTGCCGCATGCGCTAATGACTGATCAAACACGGAATTGCGTGATAACTTCAAAGTAATGTTTAGACATGTTTAAGCGCAATATTAGTGGGTTTCTGCGACGTTATGTGACTCGACACGGATGCAACACTACGCGCAAGTTAACCGGTAAAATCGGTTTTTCCCAGCAAACATGTACTGAAGAAGGAGAAGACGATTCTATCAGCCGGAGAAGTTATGCTGACGATTTTTTTAAGTTCACAAAGCATAATCTTAATCGATTATTTGCAAAAAGGAACGGCAATCACGAGGCAGCACCATGCTGATTTATCGGACCGCCTCTCGCAGCGAATAAAAATGTTATCTATCATCACGGTAATGCTCCAACCAACTGTTCGGCAATTGCGGGCAATATCTCGAGAAATAAATTTACTAAATGCTAAATAATTACGTTGTCTTAGTACAGGTATTTATCATCCCATCCTCGTATTCCAGGTTAGAATTCTTTGGAACTGCAAAAAGAAGACACAAGAAACAAAAAACCATCGAGACTAAACATAAAAGATTTTGATTGAATATTTAATAAATTTTAAACTAAAACAAAAACCAAACGCAGTAAAATTCAGTGACAACATAAGCCCTTCAGACATTACGTTGCTATGTCTCTAAAGGCCGTTGATATGCTACAACCTTATGATTAATTGTTGATTCAAGTAAAGATTGATACATAATACAACCTTGTTAGTGACTTATTGATAATAATAGAATAGAACCTTTTAAACCAATGATGTAACATTACTGAAAAAAAAAATGTCATAAACGTTCATATCGCTTGTTTCACGCGCTGGTGAACTCGAACTTGTTGTGGATTCAAATAACAAGGTTTCTTACGAAATTGAAAAAGTAAATTACCTTACAAATGTAAAAGATAACATTAAAGATTAATGGATTGCTTTACCCTTTATAATTACTAGTCAAACTCGTTAGAAATTTGCTATATTTTATATAAGGAGATTTCTAGCATTTGAAATATTAGTATTTCAAATGCTGTTTTCCTTTTCCTGTAATAAGCTGTATCTTGCGGAAAGCACACCATAAAACAGTTGGATATTTTTTTAATACATATGTGCTACCGTCAAAGCTATTTTTATTGTATATTGATGCAGCGCAATAAAAACATTTTGAATCGATATCGTTCCTGACTTTATAACCATCGTTACCTTCTTCATATCTTATTAATAAAAACTCGACTATTTGTTATCTATACACCTGCGCACGTAGTAAAATTCCACATACAAATCCCATTCGATCGCTAGACGGTTTCATTATAGTCCCGCGGCATCGGTAACAAGAAACAATAATGTTCAAAGTATAGAAAACTCTTTTACAAGACGAAACTTCCGTTGCCCATAAAACAATATAAAATTAAGAATAATAATATCGGGTACGGCGATTGCTAATATTACAGAGCAAAGTACAAGCTATTGAAAAACAATTTTGCTACACCTTCCCATGCTATATGGCGAGGATGGCGTAGACCTTGTGTCGACTACGTAAGAAGCGATTGATGAGAAGAAATTCGACATAATTACGGACGCAAAAAATGAAAAAATAATTCTTGTCTTAACGTTACGCTTCAACACTCTGTAGTAGAGTTCGCTTCTATATTTGATTTTTATGAGTTTTCTCGGCGTACCAGGTGTTTTTGATACGAAGCTACATGTTAAACTCCCTTGCTCTTTAAGCTGGTTATAGCGAATGTGACACTTGACTTTCATTTCACTTACCATTTAATTTATGATTGCGCTTCAATAGATTAATGCGCGTAAGAATGCAAATTATATTAATAATTAAAAATAGGTTGCATCGAAAAACATGCCATCTGTTCTAATCTAGCCTTAATCCGGTACTATTTTAATTCTGCATTTTCGTATCGAATAAACGAAAAGCAAATAAGCAAAACGCTAATGTGCGAAAATATTATTAAATTAAATTATTTTCCGTTATTTCCAAAATAAACGAGTCGGAGTCTCGAAGAAACTATCATTACTACATAGCTCTACATTTTTTAGTAAAGATGTTATGCAACCTAATTCGTCTAATTATTTTAGATTATAGCGGGACACAAACGTGAAGTAAGCCTTAATTTATTCATTGACTTTTATTATTTTAATTTAAATATTCATTAATTATCAAAATTTAATTTGATGTTTGCAGAATTCGGATTATTTTTGGTTATTGTTCGAATTCTGGCATTTTGATAACTTGTATTATTAATCCTTTGTTAAAAAAACACTCCATTCATATTATTTTATGGGGGATATTAAAGGTCACAGGTTATTGTACGTCATAAAGATATTTTTTGTAAAAAACACATAACATTTACGCATAACACGGACGGCTCAAGAATAGAAGGTGTTGGAACAGGTACAGTCGTTACTGGGCCTAACTACCACCTTAAAATGCTTACAGGATTCCACACCCGACATATTTCAAGCAAAGATCTCTGTTCTGAACTAATACGTCATAAAGAACCTCGAGATAGGGATACGAGACGCAACCATAACTATATTCAGTGACAGTTAGGTAGTTTTTGAAAGCTAGCCTAACCCCTTCTGTGCCCTACAAGAGAACCACATAAAACAAATAATTAAAGTAATGGAGGACAATCAAAAGACCTCGTACTGGGAAAACGTTCCAGGATAAAAACAAGCGAAAGCATTCATAGCAGGCTCGCCTAAGACAGCAAAAATAGTGTTATCGTTCAGCAAAGGGAACCTTAGATTACTGGCGGGATTTCTGACAGGTCATGCAGCCCTAAAATATCACCTATTCAATCTAGGAAAAGCGGAAGGTCAAATCTGTCGTCTATGCCTAGAAGATCTAGATACGGCAGAACACATCCTATGTAAATGTGTTGCCATCAGTCGCACTCGGCGACAACATTTCAGTAAACAATTTCTGACATCTACTGAACTAAAGGATGAAGATCCTAGAATATTTTAGTGAAGTTTATTAAGAGCCTTCACCTACTCTAACACATGTAAGGGCATTTACAATAGATCTGTTAAGGTCGTAGCGACTAAAGGCATTTGTGCCATTGCCCAATGATACTAATACTAATCTTACTGATGGAATTATGAGCAGGACCACCCCAAGTATAAGAGCGAGATCGAGAGGGCTTTGACGGCCTATGATGAAAAATACTGTATAAACGGTATTGAATTATTGCATAAATTAGTCTACCCCAATGAGACGTTAAATTATATTAGTAAAAACAGATAAATCCAAACATTTCCGAACATTACTATAGCGCTGTGCATTTTATTAACTACGCAGGTTTCTGTACCTACTGCCGAACAATCCTCCTCAAAACTAAAAAAGAGCTTCTTCAAAATTTGGCGCTCATTTCTATCGAATCAGATTTATTAATGCAATTTAGTAATTAATAATTATTATTAACTTAATAGCTATTAGCTTCAAATATTTAACTTAATAGCTATTAATATCAAATATTTGGTAACTGCAAAACACATATTCTTATGATACAAAATGTATCATTTATTATAACTGTTATGGGCAGGCGCATAAGAGAACTTGCCCAAAATCACTACAAAGGCTTAAATTTACCTACCTTTACATTCTCTCTTGTCTCCGTTCTTAAACATTGGTAATATTATTTCCGTATTCCATTGGGATTATCTTTTTCTTTATTACTTGGTTCATGCCAAATACTTCTCGTTTTGGTTAGAAAAGCTGTAATTCTACAGAAATACATTTATAGATTTGAAGAAGGTGAAAAAGAATGATTTAACCTCGATATCGTATTTTTAAATGAAAGGAAGAATTTATTTGGATTCAGTTAAGAAAAAGCCTTAATCTTCATCTTGATTTACCATTCTGCATTTACGAGTATTTTCGGTTTCTACCAAGTATTTCAGTATCAATTAGATGCAGGTAGAAAACCTTAGGCAGACACTTACTTCAACAGCGCAGATCAAACGTATAACTTCGGATCGAAGTATAGGAAATCATTAAAGTAAGCTGCATAATTAAAATCCATAATTACATGGACTACAGTCGTTTCCATCATTTAAATCTTACTGAGCTAGTTAATAAAATATGTTCATACGCGAAGTGCGTATGTTTCATTTAATACATGGAAACAAACAAAAATATAATTATTGAACTGGAAAATAATAACCGTAACAAAAGTCGGACTTTGCTAGGTTAAATTAGTATCTATTTCCTGTACGCTGTGGCAGATATAAACGGAATATATTTCAAATAAACGATTCATGATAACGGTGTTCCACGTCCCTAATTCAAATCACTAATAAGTAGAATAAATTGCGTAACGTAATCGATGCATCTGCACGCCCATTAGGTACAATTGATATTTCACAATGTGGCCTGTTATTATCAAAACCTCAGAAAGAAACATTTAATCAAAACGATCAAACCGCTCCGATAGAGGAACGAAATAAGAAGTATATTTGTGTAATTTAAATTTAACCAAATAAAACATGAGACTGTATGTATACGTACATATAGACGAGAAACGGATCTCTTTAGTTTCCGCAACGGTAATTTATTTGTAAGTATTCAAATTCCGATTTAATTAATCGTAAAGCTATTTAAACATCTGATATTACTACCTTTGAAATCGCAATAAATAAAACACTTCCAAAGTTATATTGTGCAAGTTTTGCTTTATTATTAAGTTAAAGTTACACTGAAGTCTGAAACCACACCTTCTTAGGGGTGCTTTTGACACTTAATAATTAACATGTAATGTATATATTTTGACGCCTCTCCCGCCCCTTTCAACTGACGCATTATTAAACTCTGACATGCAGCAATTAACTGAATAAGTGATTTATTTTAAAGTAAATACTTCCTTGGACGCGACGATAATAATTTTGCGTACCTACAGAGGAAATTAACATTGAACAAGAATTAGGAAACGTGTTTTATAACAATACTTTTCAATATGATTTGGATAAACTATCGCTATAAGAATTTGTGGAATCGACATTTATTTAGAAGAAAAATTAATTAGCAAAGTAGCCACCCTAATTATCGTAATATGTACTTCTTTAATAAGAAATAATTACTACTCAAATTTATTTGAATTTTTAATAAATTGGTCTACCTGTTATCGTTAAAGCATAATAACTAATTATTTCATAAAATATCGATTCATGATAGTTAAATTATAGAATAATTTTTCTATTCTTTTTTAAAGTAATTATTATATAGAATTCTTGCTTATTCTGTAAAATAACGTATTGTGCATAAAGGCATAAATGAAATAGGTCTCTCAAATCTTGTTTTTATTTATGTAGGTAAGTATCTATAAAATAATTGTTGAAAATAAAAATTAGATAATGTAATTAACAACAATTCTTGTTAAAATTTTATGGAAGCAATGAGAAATAAATATTTTGCTCAAACACAAAGTGATGTGTATTAATGTGTACACATTATGTGATCTCGTCTAAATGCCAAGCTACTTTCCTTGTTGTATGTTTTATGTTTTGCTTTACAACCAGACAAACTCAAAAACATTGTAGCACAAGTGACCATAAAATTAACAACGCACTCATACGATTATGTAAAACAAATAGATAACATGGTAGTGAAGTGTTTTGCAGAGAGTCAAAGGGGAAAATTTCTTGATGTTTGTCAAATAAGTTTCGAATAATTTTTCGCTATCGTTAAATTTAATCGTTAAAAGAAATATCAGTTACTCTGGGAATCGCAAATGGGATGGACCCCCAAAAACTTACCTTTAGTACCCCAATTAAGTAGCGCGTCGCCACGTGAATTCTGGAGCCAGAAAGCACCGTACTTGGTAACTCAGTAGGACGTATATTTTAGTATAATTTAATGAGGTTTGTTTAAATATTTTCGCCGCACAGCGAAATGGCAAATTACAAACTTTCAAAACATTTCGAAATTAAATAAATAAATAATAACGATTACTACATAGAAAAGTAATTTATATTCAAACAATTCATTAACAATGGTAAAATTAAAGATTCAGATAGACTAATTTCTTCAGATGCTCCATATACACCAACATCCCAATGGACTTTCAGTAAACATTGTAGAAAAATGAATTTTGTAAACAATTTTTTAGATGTGCCATGGATTCTCCAATATTTACCACAATAGCTCAATATCTTTTTGGAGATTTGGAAAAGCAAATTATGGCTAGTACAGATTTTTGCTTTGAGAACATATTTATGATTGTAATGGAAAAAGTGGAAAGGTTCCAACTTCTAGCCGGAAGAAAGTGTAACATTCAGGAATGGCTACGATCAAAAAACATTTCTTTTGGTATGGATATGGTTTGCTCTCAATTGCGGAATCCCGGAAACGTTTCCTCTGAGCAGCGCAATCTGAAAAGGTGCATTACGTGATGAACTGCATAACAGAAAAAATGTCACCACCTCATGGCTGCAAAATATATATGTAAAAAGAATAAGTAGAGAGTAAAATTATACCTTTTTTCCACCTTTGCAATATTGTATATAATATACTATTAATAAAATTTCATAATCTGCCACCTGTTTTTGATAGTAGTAGTAGTTTTTGGTAGTAGTGCACGAATTATCGAAATAATAGGAAAATTCTTGTTAGAACTGAAATTTACAAGGAAACTGAAATTTCTACGAGAACATTCAGTTAACACTGAAGTGTACTCAAGAAAGTTTCCCGTAGGATCAGAGAGGGTGCATTCTTTTTTTAGTATTCAATAATCAGAAAATTTCAAATAATTGATTACGATAGCTGCTTGTGCGAACGTAAAAGTTATAGTGTATAGTATATAGTCGCACATTAACAACTAACAGTATCGCACAATACAAGAAGGCAGAAAAACCTCTTCTCAGTGGAAAACTAACCTAAAAAGAAACGAAACTAAATACATATGAAATTCAGATTTGTAATAGCAGAATATTGGCCAAATTCATATGAAACTAACGTTAACTAAAAATAATTCGAAATTACAGACGTGAATCTGCGAAATCCAGTCATGCAATGAATTGTTTGTTTCTTACATTGTTCAAATTGCAAAAACGTTCTTGTTCGGTAATGGCGGCCACATAACGCCAAAACAATGTGGTATGATCACCACACACCAACACCAGTATACCCATGCGTTCATTTATAATTTTACCTTTATTCCGGGGATTTCTCCTAATCCCTGCAGTACTTCATGAATACGAATGTAATTTTAGGTTTTACTAAGAAATTTTTATAATTTTGCTTAAAAAATTTTCGTATAATTAAAAAATCGTATAATTTGGACAAATTTCTGGAATTATAGAAAAAATCTCAAATTGCAGTAAATATTCCTGCACTTTGTTACTTTTACTATTTATAAGCAAGAAAAAAAATTTATTTCTTGCAAGGAAAATTACCAAATTTTTTTGGTGTATGTCGCTAAATTCTATGCGTGCGAACCATTCTCTTTCCGTTTGAGACAAACAATTTTTAATTATGGTAGCGTACATTGTTCTTACCGTGTCCTCTATTGTGTGTATATTAGTTAGCAAAGCGAAATTATGTGGAAACTACCCTGAATTTACCTAGATTCATGAAATTTGTAAAAACGTGAGACTGCAACGCAAAATACTCCCCTGACAGATAAAGACGAATTAATTAATTAATGCCAAGTGAATCCCTCGAAAATAAATATAAGTGAAGGTAAAACAAAATAAAGACACTTAAAACCTAATAGCGCTTCTAATCCCAGAAAAGTATTTTTTTTAATTTATGGGTGAAATAGTCAGTAGTTATCTAAGTATAGAATCATAAATACAAATAAAACATAAAATTAGAAAGCACCTAATCAGACAAATTGGATTAAAATCAATTAATAAACGATTGTGATAGTTTCACATGTTATATTCCCACGTTATCATAATCAGGTTAATATAAAACCACAATTATAAATATATAAAAGAAACAGACTTATAAGATGCGTGTCAAATGTAAGCTTTACTACATTTACGTACATATAGATATATGTATATTACTTTACCGTTTATTAACAATTACTAACGATCAATTATATTCATATACGTATATTTTACGAGCATCATTTCTATTTTCCCAGCAAGAAACGTTAGTTCCGAAATCTTAATGGTCGTTTTCGATCGGTTACAATCTACTTGTTGCACGCGGTGGACGTTCTCGAGCGAACTAAATAAGAAGAAACAAAATTGACCGGAGTATGTGCGTATCGAAGTAATTCTGCTGCAATTTTGTGAAAGTTTTGTCGACGTTTTTCTACAATCGGTCTATCACGACGCATTTTGTTTGAAATGTCATTCCGCAGGTAAACCATTTAGAACTTAGGCAACTTGATCTAGATTAGTGTAATAATCATTATCAATTACAAGTGACAAATTTAGCAACATTAAATCAAATTATTTTATCAAGTATTACACAGTTATTCTTTTTATTTGAAGAGTGTGTAAAAAATCGGTTTTCCTTCTAACCTGCGGCTACCGCTTGCCAGACAAGCACGCTAAACCAATTATAACATAGAATCTCTAGCAGCGCATCACTTTCAATACCTAGATCTATTCTTCCCTTGATAGTCCTTTAAAAAGTGGAAACTATGAATTTTATTAATAACAAAAAGCAAAGATAAATGCTGCTACTCAAGAGAATACCAAACATACAGAATAACCAGTTTTATATATCAAATACTCCTTATTCTTAATAATAAAATATTGGAAATTAACTAACAATTAGTATGGATAATCTCAGCGCATATAAATTTTAAAATTTTTATTGGATGCGTCGATAAAACCACAACTCAGCAGGACGTGTACAATTTGTTTAATGCGAAATATCTAAATAGAAATTTCAGCCAATCCAAAATAACTAAAATCGAGAGAAAATTTAGAGAAACTGGGCATGTCAAACCCGTTGCAAGTGTAAGGCGCCCTAGGAAACTTAATGAAAACGTGGAACTTTTGTTAAGTATGGGTAAGAATCCTCATGATGAATCTCAACCAACTGCAGCAGCTAACGTCAAGTTTCTACGTGTATTAAAAACAGAATAATACCAATCTTACAAAAGATCACAACTGCAAGAACTCAATGAAGATGATCTTGGTTGTTGAATGCAGTTTTGTGTTAGAATATAGGATTTATACAACTGTGATTCACGCTTCATTTGCCAAATTCTCTTTTGGGATGAAGTTACATTTTAGTGTGGAAGTTAGTGGAACAATCGACAAAATTGCAGGTACTGGAATAGAAAGAATCCTAACTGGGTTACTGAAGCACATACTCAGCGCCCTCGTAAAGTTGACGTGTTTCATGTTTAACCACGTTTTGAACAAAATATTTTTACCTTCTTTTTATTAATAAGAAATTCACAGAAATCTACATATAACAATAAAGAAAGGTATAGATAACTAAAAATTTTCTAAAAAGAAATAAAAAATAAGTCATTGTATTTAAGGAACTTTAGATGCTTTGAATTTGCGTGAAATTAAAATTTTATTCAAACCACCCTGTACTAAATTGATTGCAATCTTAAGTATTCCTTTAAAAACAGTGAAAATACCGGTGCTTTCTTCTTTAAAATAACTGCTAGAGATAATTTCAAATGTTGTGGTAATAAATAAAATATACATTTTCAAAATAACGGAAATAATGTAAAAGGTAGGTATAGGGGCAGCTGATGAAATAAAAAAGGCACCCTTTCATTTAAAATACGGAAGTTGATACTGATATACGGTATAACCGGAAAAACAATCATCTTGGAAATATTTTCATTAAATTTGCTACAGTTCAATTCAAAGCTTAAGTCCAAATTGAAAAAAAAAGAGAATAAATGCTGCAATAAAGACTATTATTATTATTATTATTATTACTATTATTTCTATAACCTATAACACATTTAACGAATGGTTCCAATCAATCAGTCTGTATATAATATTTAAAATAAAATTGACCTAACCCAGCGTTTTTTCGAAAAACAAATTGCTTCACATTTAAGGAATTTATTCTATAATTTTGCCATCCAGTGTATATTGAGAAAAATTTTTATTTCTGATTGCCATGTTACGCTTTACGTCAAGGCTCGATCAAATATTCTTATGAACGAATAAGTTGAAAAATATATTAATTGAAAATACACAGCCAAAAACGCGATTTTTCGTTTTATTTACGTGACTCTTTGCGTGACACCATTAATAAATACTTAAACCGTTCGCACTTCAAGCACAAAAACAGTAGAAAATAAGCAGCACATCTTTTTGTGTAGGACGGACGGACGGACTATACCATTCATCATCGGACGTTCATTATGCCGAGTTAATTCTTCTTTTAGTGTAGCGTGACAACAATAAAATCTTTAAAAGTATTTGTTGTTGTGATTCAAATCGTAGCGGCAGGTATAAAATTCGAACTTTCGATTTTCACGCTTATTCGTTCTGTTTAGAGAAATCCGTCGATCCGATGAGGAATCAGAAATTAGATCGACTCGGGCCGGTCGGCTGCCGACGCATTGTTATTCTCAAATTGCCGGGATTGTGCAAAGGTAATTTAATAACGCGTAATTTTAAAATTAGGGTACTTTGAATGCATTTTTAAACGGGCATTTTTTTCTTTTCCTAAGATACGAAATAGCCTGGCAATTACGTTCTCATAGAACTGAAGAAATCAAATTTCTGTAAGACCACGCAATATTAACGGAAAGAATGAAATGACTTCCGAGAAATGTTAGTAGTGTAAAAGTAGTGAATTTCTTTTTTTAGATTTTACTATCAGTTAAAATGTTGACTTTTAACTAACTACAAATCTTCCTTGGATGTTTAACTATTTGAAACGAGTATATCTTCGTCTTGGTCTTTAAAAATAGATTAAATAACATGTGTAATAATGAAACTTCTTCAAATATATAAGAAACACCACAGTTCCACTCCTAAATTACAAATAATTTTTAATTGTGATTTATTATACTCTAACAGAGATAATATACATTGCATTATAAAAACGTACATTATAAAGTTTTGGCTAATTTTCCACATTATTTTATATTTTGTTTTAGATAAATATTATTATTAACTTGAATAAATATTACCAAAAAAATAAATAAAAAATACAAAAAAAACGGACCTGTGTTTAAAATTAGCAGATTGGTAAAAACTTAGAGAGCAAATAACTCTTTCCTTTGTCGTTTTCTGAACTTTTAGAAAATAATCCCATATTTCCTGACTAAATGAAATTTATTTCCCATATGATGTGGACTTTATATTGACACTGTATCAGTCCCTGATTTCCTGTGAAATGTAGACATTTTACCATCGACAGTTGTTGTTGGTACTCTGTGGCTTCTTTCTTTTTCTAAACTTGAAAGAATAGCTTAGCGGAAAGGACTAATGGGTCAATTTTGTGCATTTGGTTATAAATCTGTTAATGTTGCAGATCCATAAGTTTATAGAAGCTTGCTTGACTGATGCTTTTTCTTTTAGAGTTGTAGAAAATCTAACCCAGGTAGGTAGTAAATGGTGAAGTATGCATATTTCATCTATTATTCTACTTATAATTAACTAACTTACAGAAATCAAGAAGTAAGGGCCACTGGATTTTGGTACGATCCAGTTGTTACGAAGCGCAATGTTGCAAGCATCTAAAAGAAAATAATATAGATTACGTGCTAGTACACAGTAGCTCACTAAGTACTTCAAGTGCAAGGAAATATTTCTTAATGAGGCAATATTTTGAAATTGACACCAGAAAATGAACGCAAGAATTAAAGTTAATTGCATTCGTAAAATAAACTAATAAAATCGCAGCATATTTTGATTCAGAAGTTCGTTCCAGTATTCTTTATCGTTTAGTAGATATTACATTATTTTGGAATTAGTAGCCTGGATACTCATTTGTACTACTTTCAAAAATTGACAAAATTAAGTTCTGACAGCCTACTTTAGCGCTTTTCATTTTATTATTATACTGCTTATTTCTTTTCAAAAAAGGAAGTTATTACTCTTTTGTTTATCTTTCTTTGATATTTTGGAACTTATTTTAATCGTGTTTATTCAAATCAAATCAGGCAATTACCACCACCGAGTATTTGAGTCACGAAACCTATATTTTTTGTATCTTTTTGTGATACTACAATTTATACCAACATTTTAATCTATGCAATACAAGATTTTTCTTTTTAACACAGGTTATTGTGTGCAGCTAATTAAATAAAAATATACAAATCGTACAAATAGACTATGGCTATATAATTGAGAATAATTTATATTTGCGATTTGCTTTGCTTCAGAAAACATCTTTGATTTCATTCATACTACACTATAAAGTAAAACAAGCATATTATCAACGACTGAAATGTAAAAAAAATTAAACAAAATCAATGAAACTTCTGCGAATTAGAACTACTTGGAGTGTGAAACATTAATTATAAGATCACGCGCCACATATGTAAGAAATACTGCGGTACCTACTAACAGTGTCTTTGCGTGTATCAACAATTGCGAACAAATTCTGAATTGGGATTTTAAACAAGCTCCGGCAACACAAAACAGTTGGCAAAAAATATTGATAACTATTTTATCTTCACAAACAAATGAAAAACTGGTAATATCGGCACACTCTGCACCGCACAAGTTATTTGGTTAATGCTGAAGAGTTATTTCGCGAATTCATAGATTCCCACTGTTAGCCGCGCGATCAAACAATGTGAGAAAAAATATTAATTCTAACATGCTACCCCTACACCAAAAGATGTTTACAAATACCCACTTTTACCCCTATATACTCTAAAAAACGAGTTAGCAATATCTATTTGCGCTTTTGATTTTTAAAAAGAAAAATATAATTGCCACAAGTTTTGGTAAACAACACATAAGTATCGGCACCCTCCGCACCACACAAGTTTAATTTATTATATAGTAATATAATAA